>CAEGAD010051849.1:0-41723 GCA_903067055.1 Poeciliopsis paucimaculata | reverse complement strand
TTTGAGATGTGAGTTAATATTCCCAGAAATCCCAAACTGTCCAAGCCTATGTTGTAGCATGTTTCTGGTTAACAGTTGATTAAAAGTACTTCTATCAAATAATATTGTCTTG
This sequence comes from Poeciliopsis paucimaculata, assembly GCA_903067055.1. Classification (NCBI taxonomy): domain Eukaryota; kingdom Metazoa; phylum Chordata; class Actinopteri; order Cyprinodontiformes; family Poeciliidae; genus Poeciliopsis; species Poeciliopsis paucimaculata. The sequence continues at coordinate 41,611 of CAEGAD010051849.1, read as the reverse complement.
TGCACATCTTTTATGTTTTAAATGTGTAAGTATGCTTTTGGAAATTATGAAAAGTGCTTTGTTAAACTCTGATAAGTGGTGAACAAGGTTTATAAACTCTTCTGAAAAGAAGTTCTTAATCTCAGTGACATTGTCCTAGGTAAATGAAGGTTAAATAAGAAAATAATATTTGAATTTTATTTTTTCCTATTGCCTGATATTGTTTTTGAAAAATTGGAATGCCATGTTTGGTTAATTGCTACATTGTAAGTCACCAAACACTTGTGAAAAACACTCTATTAACTGTCTACATATTCAAACTCTGCTTCCTTATTGCTTTCTAAGAGTTCCTTTTTAACTGCTTGGTAACAGACACAGAAAAATAAATAAATAAAATAAAAACTATGGAAACACACAGACATGATCACAAATATGAGTCATTTGGAATGCCTAAGTTAACTAAAATGTATATGTTTCAGAGTGAAAGCCAGAGTGAACAGAGATAACCAGAATCATCCATGGGGAACATGCAAATGCTACACATAGGGGCCTAACTAGAATAGAACCCAGACTCTCATGCTAACAACTACTCTAATGTGTAGCTGTAAGGAACAAAGTTTAAGGAAATACTTTACCCATGTAACTTAGGTCAACATTGACCTTTGAAAGCCAACTGATGAGGATTCAAACAGCCTGTGTTCCGGCTGTTGACATTTGACATGAAATTCCTTCTAATTCTTGAGCAGCTACATAATAATTACTGCAGTTATACAACCTGTCCTGAGGCTTGGAGGCTTGACCTTTCTGCAAATAACATGTTCATCTCCCTTAATGCGAAAGCCGGCATGTCATTTCCTATTGTGCCTCCAAACACAGCAACTAAGATGTCATCTTGCATCAACTTGCATATACTTGTACTACTCTGAGGGCATGTACTGTGTGACAGATTAGTTTTGTTGGTTTTTATCTCTAAAGAGGTTATCCTAACTGGCAACATCAGAGAGAATAACAGGGTTAATCAATATAGCTTGCTAGCAGTTCTTAGATGTTTATGTTTGGTTCCAACTTTTGCTTTGTACCTCCCGGAGTTTTGAAAGAGATTGATTCAAAGAACTCCTCGCACAACAACTTTAATAACACAAACACATAAACACTCTACCATTAGAGTTGTGAAGGGTAAGAAGAAACACAGATTTGGGTTCGATCCCCTCTGACCGCAGTCTGGCCTAATGGGAATCGTATGGCTGAGTGCACCACACAGCACACAGCGTCAGGATGTATGGCCACCTAGTGAGAGTTTCCCACCCACAAAAATGAAACATGCTGAGAAGAAAACTGCAGCTATGTTGCTGTTCGACATGCAGAGAAAGTATTCAGCTCTGGATTTCCTTCACTCTTCACAAAGCACAACTGTTAAGAATTACTTTTATTAATCTTCTTTTCTATAATATGCAGTGACTATTTTAAATAGATTTTTTTTTCTGATGCAAATTATTGGATTTGTATTTTACTGGAATTTAATATAAAAGGAAAAGGGTTTGTGCAATATTAAAAAGAAACAGTCCCTGAAATTGTAGTTTGCATGTCTTATATTCAGCAACAGTCCAAAAATTACATTCAGAAACACTTTAATGTTTAGATTATTCGTAAAAATGTTGCAACTTATGGTAGTATGCATATTATCACACCACTTTCTAAAATCTAGTGCAACTAATTACCTTTCACAAACAACCTAATATTCATATTTTTAGTTCTACAATAATGTTGAAACATGGATAGTTTCCTTTTCCCTGTAGAGAAGGGGTCTCAAACTCCAGTCCTCGAGGGTCACTGTCCTGCAGTTTTTATATGTGCCACAAGTAAAAAACGCTGGAATGAGATGGCTTAATTACCTCTTCCTTGTGTAGGGAAGAGCTATAGAGCCTTGCTAATGACCTAATTATTCTATTCAGGTGTGGTGCAGCAGAGGCACATCTAAAAGTTGCAGGACACCGGCCTTCGAGGACTGGAGTTTGAGACCCCTGCTCTACAGGTATGAGCTACACTTGATGGGTTTTTCACTTAAAATAAGAACACATGTTGAAGTTTATGACAATAACATGAAAGAAAATGTGCAAGAACCCAAGAGGTATGATGACTGGATGTTATTTCTCTACTACTCTGCAGAATCTTAGCTTTTTTGGATTGGTATTGTGATAAATATGCCATAATATGCTACACCTGAAGTCCTCTTTTAATGATCATTCTTCCGAATACGCTTTAGTATTCGAGCTTGCATGTAACATAATTGTAAACAAAGCTGCTGGGGTTTGATCAAATTCAGGTCCAAAGTAGATAAAATACCAACACATATTTAGAGAAATATATAGAATATGAAAAGGGTAAATTATAAGCAAAGCACAATGCAAGATGATGATATAACTCTGGGGAAATGGTAGTCTTTTATTAAAAGCAAACAAGCAAAATGCCAGGTAAAAACAAAATAAAAACATGTTGTTTTTTTTTCCTTAATTGTCAAAACATAATTTCCATGGCACAGTATAATAAGGTGTCTTGTTTTTCTTTCCTTAATATTTTTGTTCAGAAGCATAAATTAATGATTTATGTAATCTACATCAACCTCACTTCCAGCCTCTGGCCTTGGAGTGCAATCATGCTCTGCTGCATGATGCATCCAGCCTCCTTTCATTAAAAAGTGTGCAAACAGCCCCGACACATTTCTTCTGATGGACTCAAATCTAGTTGGTACTGTGGCAGTCCATCTGACCCGCTTGGCTTTGTATTGGCATTAGACGGAAGCCGCTCTGAAAGGCATGAGTGGTCTCTTGTTATCCTCAGAGGGTCCCACATATTCAGCCTGGAGCTAAGGGCAGAGGCAGAGCAGTGTCTTGACAGACAGCACCGCTCCTCCACCATTCTCCGCCCATGAGCACTGACAGCTGTCAGCTACCTCGGCCGTCACCTGTTTTTAGCTGACATAGGCATGCACACGCATGTACGTAAAAAAGAAAAAAAAAAAACACGAATGAAGTCACAGAGGAGCAAGTCAGTTCAGGCTCTTAGCCCAGTCAATCCCTGATTTTATGTGGTTCACTCTTATGCTACCTCTCTCACTAGTTTTTCTCCCTCTCCAAAGGCCGGGGATACTGAATGTCAGCCACCCGTGAGATGAGCGATTTAGTAATTGTGCACTTGGCAGCCCAGGCATTTGGGCCTCTGCAGTACTAGTGGACATCGTGTCATATATGGGCTGAGAAACAAGTCAGCTGGGAGAGAAGGGAGAATAAAATGAGTCAAAGAAAGGGAAGTCTGAAAAATAAATCTATGGAAATGATTGGACACAGAGATTACTTAAAAAAAAAAAAAAAAGAGTGTGGATGCAGGCCCATCTTGGTATGTAGGTGGAATCTTTTCAGTTTTGAAGACTAACAGCAGTATTGGTTTTAGATGGTGGGGGGATCAGGGGTGAAGAGAAGGAGAATAGAAAAAAGAAATGAAGGAAGAGATGGGGGTGGAAAAGCAGCAATTAGTGTAATTAGAAAACAAGCTTTAGCAAGCCACTGACAATACGTCACCTCTCATTACAAACCATAAGCAAACAGAGCACTCTAATTGAAGGCAGCACCCATTCTCCAGACAGTTCCTTGTGTCAATGCAGATTTTGTTCTCTAAAGTCATGCTTGGCTGCATACCATCGACTTGCCAATACAACACACAGTTTAAGATTCAAAATAAAGAGTCCAGTTGTGAATAGAGAGAAAAAAAAGAGAGATAGAGGGACCTCAACAGGAGCAACGTCTAGCCACTGATAGAGAATATAATGTCTGGAGGACGAGAAGAGTCTCGTTCAAATCCTTGGTAAACTAAAGACGGACGGATTAATTCACATGAGGTAAATGAGTTGGATGTTTGCATAGTGGAAGTTTGACTAGAGAAAATAATGTTTGGACAAGTATAACATGACAGCTGCGTTATTTTTCTTCAGCAATGGGAGGATAACATTTGAATACTAGGAGTTTTGGCTTACACAAAATATCTATTTTCTTTCACTATAGTGAATATTATGAGTTTATGCTTCGAAAATATCTGTTTTCTTGATAAAATAGTGTCACTACAAAACTGAAAGGTTTCTAACATCAATTATTAATTTAATAGTGAATCTTATTGAAGATGGCTGTGTGCAGTAGATATTTTCTTAGTTCTAAATTCTTTCTTGACTTGCACGACTCATTTATGTTGGTGAATGTTTACACTGTTTCTAGAGTTGTTTTCATGGCAACCTAACTGAAGGTCTTTTTTTATACCTATTTTGTGCCGTTTTTTTCTTCCTCTAGCTATTAAAACTTCATCACTGCAACATCAGCAATTTATAGAAACTGGCATGTTTTCTCTTGCACAACTTGTATATTTTTTATTCTTTTCAGCTGAGTGTTACATGACACGGTTATGATGAGCAATGCAATTATAACAAATCAGGTTGCAAATGACAAAAATTGGCTATTTAATAAGCATGGCTGAGGAGCTGGACTCTGGTGTTGGGTTCACTTTACGAAGCAGACTATTTGAACTCCTTGTAGACCCAGCTTTGATGGCAGCTTTCATCCATCTGATGGCAGATTCTGGCAGGAAAGATAGAATCATGTATGGCTCCTATCTACAGTCTAAGTGTGTTACAGTGTCTGTGTAATGTGTTTGTGCATGTATATGTATGTAGCAGAGGATGAGTTTAATGCAAAATCACTCATTGCACAAATCAGTCTGAGGCACAGATAGACTGCCGCGAATGAGTGGGCTCAGGGGGAGCCATGTGTTAACCACCGGTTATTAAATGGCAAAACTAAACTTCCCTTCTCACATAGCAATAATTTGTTTTATATTTATTCAACTTTTCTTTATATTTATGTCCATAGCATCTGAACAGAAATTCTGTTGTTAGATAACAAAGCTGTCTGATTGTAGTTTCAGCAGTACATGTTGTGAAGCTAAAAGTAATGACTGTGCTTTAAATACAGTGGTAATGAACTAAAGATGGCAACAATACATGCATGACATGCAAAAAAATCAGTTTTCTATACAATTACAAACAGAAGAAAGAATTGTGTTAAAGATAAACAAACTCATATGAATATTGGCAAATATTGATTTAAAAAGAGCTGAGCACAAAATGACTAAAAATAAAGGGTAGTTAGTCAACAAAAAAGGTGAGATTCTGATGTAATTTTGTAAACATGCGGAACAAAAATGGGCATATAAATAAATTGACTTGCAAAAAGCTGACACACCTAGAAGAGGCACCAGATAAAATGAAAGGTGACAGAAAAAATGAAGTTGTAGTCCTTGCAGTCACTCACTTCACACACTGTGACAGTCACAAAACTAGCTTCGTACAGTATTTTATTTATATGCCATTCATATAAGAGCAGAAATGGTTGTGTTTTGTCTGACTGTAACTGGGCATCATGAAAAGATATAAAGCTGTGTTATGTCATATATGAGTCTGTGTTCTACATCATTGTAGCATGCTGTGTGGAGTCGTAAGATATGTCTTCAGGTCATCTGAAACAGTTACCTTGAACATTTTTTTTATTTTTTTGAACAGTGGAAGCCCGCTTATGGTGAAATGTCAGTTTCTGGTTTGAAATGCTAAGGTAAGCAAGATTCTCCATTATTTTTCCCAGTTGAAGATGTGTTGATTAATGCAGAGGTTACAGTCAACACAGGACAGATTTGACAAATCTCAGTGTGGGCTGACTGTTGAGTTTTTTGTAAGTTGCTGTAATTAGAAAATCATGAATACAGTTTAAAGGGGCTAATGTAACAGAATTCAGGCAGAAAAGAAAACAAATGTCAAAAAATACAAAAAAAACAAATGCTTGAAATAAAAAAAAAAAGACCACAAATGTCCTGACTATGAAGTAAACATAGATATAAAGAAGGGAGATTTTGTGTTACTCAGAGAGACGTATAACTGTGTGCACATTTGAGTGTGTTAAGCTCAAGCTTTAGTATAACCAAATTCAGTTGGTTATACTTAAGGTGGCACACATTTTCTGTGCATTTGTATGTTTGGCCTTTGTTAGAATATGTATTTCCAAGTGTTTGCATCTGTTCATGCATTCATGTTTTGTACTCTTCTCAGAATTCTAGGAAGAAAGGGGTGTCATTCGTACCAGAAGCTCTTTAAGCTGCCTTCAATCCAAACTAAAATCTGTGAAAAATTCAGACTTTAAATTGTAGCAAGATTTCTGCATAGGAAAAGAAATATCATTAATTTTACCATGATTGAATCATAACATTTTATTACATGCGTGTGACAAATTTATTTGTCAATAAAATCGGCACCTTTAATTTGCACATTTAGAATCTTTTAGTTTAATTTTTGAATAGAGGAAAATTGAATGTCTATTTTGTGACTGAAAGTACAGTTTACAATTAAGTTGACAGCCTTACTACTCATCCCATCAAATAACGTCTGAGGCTTGACTATACTAGGGTAATTGACAGCGCTAAGACCCTCCTTCTGGCTCTGATTGGTTGTTTCTAGCTCAGCTGTGTATTTCTACAGATGACTGTATGGAGGAGGGAGATGATTTGATTTTTTCACAGATTATGTATCTTACACTATACTATCAGACAGTTTTAGCAATTATGTAGAAAACATATTGTTTATATGTTTTCTACATATAAACAATATATGTTTATAACAATTTGAACTGCATCCATGATCTATAACAAATCATTTACTGTGAGATGAATGCCATTATTGGCACATATTTCAGACATGTTGAGTTTCTATGTTGTGTGAATGACGGTTTATGGTGAACATAGGTCACTAGGGTGGACTGTTCTTTGTTCTAGAGACCAAATAATTTGTTCTAGACTTAATATCTGTAAAATGTTTCCTTCTAAATTGTTGTTAAAGTTACTACATTTTCTGGGGCTCTAGCTCTTAACATCATGTTATTTATTTATTTTTTTTTCTTATATGCATAAAAACTGTTTGAAAGTACAGTTCAAACAGGAAATCCTGCACTTCTTTGCATCGGAAGAAAGACATGGTTTGTTACAGTCACATGAATTCGTTAAAAAAAAAAAAAAAAAAAAGAAAACACTACAGAGATTTCTGGCCCTCTTCCTGATCATTTCTTTCAGTACATTTAGCAATCTTATGAGCAGTATTTAGCTCCCTGCTTTGCAAGCTTCTGTAACAGCCACAAAGTCTCTGTTTGCAGTAACTGGCACTGCCTAAAATGAAACAAATTTGATCTGATGTGGCTACAAGTCACTGGGAAACAGTACAAATCACTACTAAGACTCATTCTTTACACTGAGTTGAAAGGTGTATACTAAAACAATCAAATAACATAGAAGTCTGCTGTTTTCTGCTAAGTGAGCCACAGAGCTCATACATATACTTCACACAACACTCTGAACTTACATCTTATCTATGTGGTCAGAGAAAGCATGGCAAAAAGGACACAGGGTTAATGGTAGAGCAGTGAAGCAAAGATGGCAAGTTTATTCGAGTGACGAAAAACGAAAGAAGACTGGAGACAAAATCAAATAATTCACTGCTCAGTTAGTTGTTTTGTCAGCCGTGTTCTTAATCATCTCAGTAGGTGCACTTTCTTGTTAGCCACTGTTGTAGCCGCATGTAACTAAAAGCAACAAGCTAGCAAGGTTTTTTTGTGTTTGCGTGTGTGTGTTAGTAAGATTTGGCCAGTTGTAGTTTGTTTCCTGTTGTTCATTAGGGTTTTATTATTAAGTTCATTGCTTCTTATTTATTTTCATATTAATTACTGTTCATTTGTTAATTATCTTGGGTTGGTTTTAGGATTTTTCCCTTTTTTGTTTGTAGATACTTGTGTGTGTCTTGTCCAGCTGCGTATGTATGATCTGTGTTTCTTGGTCACCGACCTGTGTTTCCTGTTTATTCTCCTCTAAGAGGTGCTAAGCAATCCCATGATAAGACTCACCAGGTTCCCATTTCGTCAATCAAAACTCCTTTATATTGAAGCTCCCGGATGTCTATTGTTCCCTGCTAGTTTTTTCTGTTATGCGTGACCATGCCTCATGCCCTGGTCTTCTCATGTTTTTGTAAGTTTTCTTTTTTTGTATTAAATTGCTTCACTGCAGTGTGGTTTCCGTTGTCCTGCTTACGTTTTGGCCTGGCGTTTTCACTCATCATGGCAGGAATGTTTTTAGACAAAACTCAATCACATTACACTACAATACACACACACACAAATTTATTTATTTATTTTTTCATTTTTTCAGTCTGAAGCCATTTCCACATGCATTCTTGCTTTGCAGAAAATCTCCAGTGTGCTGCTTGTACTCCTTTTTGCAGCAGTTTTTAATAATACAACCATTCAACGGTGTTGCATCCACCCTTTTGGCCCTGGTTACTACCTTTTTTTTTTCCTTTCCATAAATTACAGCATATATTCATGTCTTGTGTAAAACAATAGATGCAGTGTAGCTTGTTCAAGTTATGCCATCAGCAAAACGACCTGTTTACTAGTTATTTTTGTAATTGCTGGTTATTTATACAAGCTTAAATTTGGGTGCAAAATTCAAGTTCTGGTTCTCTCAAGATAAATGTATTATCCCCAAGAAAGAACTGTTTTGCAGCCAGCAAAGAACAAATGCAAAGAAAAAAAATACCTGTTTATCTACTTTCACCTTCAATAAAAATGTTCAAGATACAAACACATTACACAGCATGATTGCATGTCTGTGACTGTGTGCATGTGTGAGCGCATTTATGAGGGAGTGTGTCAGAGACAGAGAGGACTGTCTGCTGGTCATTGGCTCTATGCCTATCAGTTTGCAGTGATCAGTCTTGCTTGGTTGTCGTCTGTCCGTTGCCAGCTGTCAAAGGGCTTGCTCAGGGCATGGCCACTGATGAGAGGCTGCAACCATGCTCTAGGATCTATCCAGCACTCTAATAGGTCACGAATGGCTGCACAGGGCTTGCCAATAGCCTTGGACTGGAGAATGACTTGAAGAGGGGCAGGAAAGAGATAGAGGAAAGAGACAGATTTAGTAAGATAAATATGTAATCTAGAAATTTTGTAAAAACAAAATAACCACTTGCCTTTCATCCATCTAACTCATATTTATATGTGAGAAGGTATTTTTATACAACTTCCCTAAGTACTTTGAAGAACTGCATCTTTCACATTTTGATTCTACAAGAAATTTGTAAACAAGTGAAGAGAGATAGATTTTTGTACATGGATCTTAGCAAAACCAAATAGTGAGGTCTCTGAATCAAAAATTAAGTAGTGCTTAAGATTCTTAGATGGATTTAGGTGTGTGTCTTAATTGGGCTCTGGCTGTCTGTTAGGTTTTATTTTCTCGCTAATGATGACTGCAGCAGAGATTCTTCCAGGATTTTCACAACATTTTTAGAAATGAAAAATCTATAGACACTTTTGCAAGGTACTTTAAGCAAACCTATGGATGCTTATGTTCATGGACCATTAAAAAGGCAGATAATTAAAAGAGTGCAAACTTTGCTTTTATACGCTAAAAGGTTTTACTTTATAACCAATAACTTTTGCTAAAGAAGGGCATTGATTTCATAGAAATTAATAAATTCAAAGTGGCACAATTATGTAGTCTACTGTAAAGGAATAGGAGAGGTTTACATAGCAAGGATAGTTATATTCTCATAATGCTTTATATTTCTGGAGGCACTGAGGAATAAACAGTATGTTTTAATTTCTTTGAAGTTATCACTCCATATTTCTACCAGAGTTAATTGGGAACTTAAAAAAACAAAAACAAAAGACACTTTGGATCAGTATGTCAAGCTTGGAAGTTTAGATGAGTTTTCTTTATTACATTTTTCAGCGAGTGTCATTCATTATGCCAGAAGGGAGTCATTTCTTTTTATCTGAATAAATGCATATGGATCATAAGCCTTAATTTGAACTTATGTACATCAGTTGACTCCAATGACGCATCTAGCTGAAATTAAATTTTTTAGAGCTGTCTATTCTGACTTGTCATTAATTGCAAAGACATGGGTGCATTTTTTTTTTTACCTGAAAAATGTGATAAACTTAAATGTTTAGCATTATTTTTAACACCTCTGCAAAATAGAACTATGCTAAAGATCCTCAATATACAACACAAGTTTAGACAGCAAAAAATGTAAGTAATTGTCACAAATTTACATTTAAAGTATATCATACTTGCACAGGTTATTTCAGTATAATTTCCCAAATGATCAAGCATCTCGCCAAATGATAATAGAATCTACCTGATATGAACTTTTTATTTCATCGGCTTTTACTTTGTTTCTGTACATTCAAACTGTATTCCACATTGCTGTTGCTGAGGGTTAGTGGGAAGAAAAGATGCTCGTCGTGAGCTACCCATTGTTTCTGAGAGAATGATGGAGGAGCAGGACACTGGTGGAATAGTTTTCTAACCCGAGGGTTTTTCACTTCTTTTGCTGGAGGCAATACAGCAGCTAGCTACCCTGTGATTGAATGTCCCCTGTTCAACAAACAGTCAAAGTGTTGACTGAAAGCAATTGTGAGTCATGAAACTTCCAAATGTGAGACCATCACAGCCAATGTTGCTGAGCTCAACTCAATGTAGAATTCTAATAATTTATATTGTCTACAAGAAGACCACAAGATATTGTGTACAGGTGAAAGTACTGAATTGTAAAATGAAAGATAGAAAAAATTCACAAGAGCTCAAATACTGATTATTGGTGATTAAAAGTCTGAAGTACTTCCAAGCTAGTGGCATGATCATTCCTGTTATATCCACAGTTTTCACTTTTTTTTAATTTTATTTTAAGGAGTCATGAGGCACAGTGGCAAAACCTGACTAAATTGAAAAACAAGTTATTCAACTGTTTGTTGCTAGGTAACCAAAGAGTGAGCTAGTTGATGCCACCAACCTTGCTTAGCTGGCCGAGAAGTTGAAGACTTAGTCTTTCCTTATCCTGCATCACCAGAATAAGAATAGGAATACTGTGCAGTTCTGGATCGGATTGCAGTAAATATTCTATATCTTAAATATTGAATAATAAACTTTCAGATTGGAAGAAAAGCTTGATGTTGAGCATAACTTTAACAGCCAAATCCCTTCTCTTAATGGAAGTCGCGTCTGATGGTGACAAAGCCCTGTTATTTTTTCAGGTCGCTCTGAACATTACACAGTTGTTGTGACACAATTCAAAAAGAAGGATCTATTTTATGTTTTCAGTTTTATTATTCAGATTTTTACATAATCTAAACACAAATGCAGGGTAATACACTGAATGCAGATATACAATTGTGACTTCAATGTTGTTTAAACAGTTAAAATTACAGGAAAGTCTTTTTAGTTCACATGAGTTTTTGATGAATGTTACCATAATTTCTACAAAATATAAATTGGATCAAAATCCACCTACATGTTAGCATATTTTGAGCAACTATTGGTGAATGACAAATGGAAGTGAGGTGAGTAATCTTTTAGTATAAGATTAAACTCAAAAAGCGTGTGTTGAATATTAAAGGAGAATCTAAGAGCTTTTCAAATCAATTTCTGTTCAATGTCCATTTCCCTTTTAAATCTTGCATTAGAAGCTTTTTTTCCCCAAAGATCATGGGTGCATAAGCAAAGGATGGAAAATCTCTAGGATTATGGTTGTCCTGCATCAGATTATCAGAAAATCCTCCACAGGGTGAAGCTTTCCACCCGGTGGAAAGCTGTTGTACTTTGTCTTAATCTCTAAGTTATAATCTTAAAAGCCTTAATACAAAATTTTTAAACAAGGCCTGTTTACATGTGAAATATTCTGGGCTTGTGATGTATTAGATCTTACAATCCAGTGTTTCTACAGGACTGATGAATTCACAAAGTTTATTTTATTAAAATACCTAAATGGCTATTAGATTGTTTAATTTATATCGCCCGTGAAAAACTGTTGAAATATCATTCGTAATCCAATTACTTTTATATTTCCTGCAAAATACAGCAAAAATCTTTGTCTAATCCTTTTTGTTAATTTTAAAATTCTTACTGAAACAACAGTTCTGTCACTGTAATTTAAATTCTTGTTCTAGGATACAAGCATGACACACAACTCTAAGAGTAACAACTCTGCTGCAGTGCAGAGTTAAGATGTCTGAGCTGCTTAGGTTCCTTCTGAATTGTTTGCTCTGGAGACTGGACAGCCTTAGAGCAGTTAGTTTCCAATACCACGGACATTGCCTTGACCAACAGTCTGAGAAGGAATTATTTCCGGAAGCTCCAAGCTTACTAGCAGGGCAGAGGGAGAGTGAGATTAGAAGTGCCTACAGAAATACAATAGGTTAAACCACCTGCAGGCCTGAGGAGCATTCCTTCAGCCTGTGTTGCTATATTCCTTTCTTTGGATTGTAAGACCTCTTTTTAAATGTTATTGTTTCTTCTCCTTTTTTGTCATTAGACTTTTGTCTTTGAACCTTTCAGAGACTATTAATCAAAGTTTCACACAACAGAGCAGTCTTTCATTTTCTTGTTTCTCACAAAACTCTTCTTTTTTTTTTTTTTTTACTTCATTTTGTTCTTGTTTTTACTTTGTCTTTCTCCTTTAGATGCCTATCTTTTGAATCATGTCTGCAATGTGTCAACTTCACATTTGTGCCTATAGTCTGTACATGTTTAACATCAACAAAGTACGTCACACCCTTTTGTTCCCTCCTGTGTTTATCTGAAGTATTAGGGAGATGTAGCCTCAATGGATGGAATTAATTGATTAATACTTTTATCCAATTAGTGTTCTCTCATCCATTTAATCAGCTGGCTGAGGTCAATGCTGCAGTCAGATTAAAGGCAGACAGACGCTTTTGGTTCTGTGTGAGATGGAAACTGACCTCTTGGTTTGTCTTTGTAATTTTCCCAGCAGGGTTCTCCTGCTCAACCATTAATTTTAGAATAACGGTTGAATATAACATTCCTCAAAACACAGCTTATTCTAGAAAATCATAAACTCACCAAGACTTGTTAGGTTTGGGGATTTAGGAACATTGAAGTAAGAGGAAAATGGAAAAATTAAGTTATATGCTTTTTCTGATTATACATATAGTGGAAAAAAAAAAAAAAAGTTTAAATGAAGCAAAATTAAGGTGCATAGCAATAATTTAAAAATATTAAATATTATACAGTGACCCAACTAAAAGAGTGAAAGTCATATTTTATATAAATCTGTCACACATTAAATTATGTTATGACTTACAGCTAAAACAAAGCAAAAACTATTTTTGTTTTAATTAATTTAGTTTGTTTTAAAATAGAAATGTGCCCACACTAAAATTATGGGCAAGACTTGACTAATGTGTTGTTTACAATCAGGGACTAACTTCACAAGAAGGACTGGTCATGCAAAGTAATTGCTTGAGAAAGCTGCATAAAGTTCAATATAAAAGTATAAAGGAAAGCATAGTGGTGGAAAATAATACGGTAGAAGTATCTATACAAGCAGCAGGAATAAATTCAGCTTTGAAGGTTTTGTAAATCAATCTCATTCACATGTTATTGGGAATGATTTACAAAAAGTAAAGTCATTATGTAACCTGCTGGGGTGAAATGTTGGGGCTTTGTCGGATTCTTCATCTGATCCGTGACTTGGGATGGACAGGAGGAGGGTGTCAGAATGCCATTAAGGCAGCAAAGGGAAAATTTTGGTAGTGACTGAAAAGGAAGGACAGGAATGGTGGGGGGGCAAATAAGACCTATGGCATCAGCAAGGGATGTCGTTGCTCTGCCACCAGGAAATGCACTGGGATTAATCGATCAATCAGTCAATCAATCAAATGTATTTGTAATGCACATTTCAGCAACAAGGCAGTTAAAAATGCTTTTCATCATAACAACAAGTGTGTAACATTAATGACTGTTCGTCTCCAGCTGATGACCCCTTTATGTCCATTGAGCAGTTCAGGAGAGCGCACATGCAAAAAGGCACTAGCGCAGTTGCATTGGGCAGCAATGTCTACCTGGTAGGCCATAAAACTTTATTTTATAAACTTGGGAAATTGACAAATCACAAACTGCAACTGCACTGAGTGTGTAAATACATCTAAGACATAATATGCTACATTATTTTTGTTTAGACAGTTTGAGCCAAAGAAAATGTAAGTTTTTGATATGGGTAAAATAGAAATGAAAAGTATTCTCATCAGATAAAAAAAAAAAAGTTAATTTTTGATTCAATTTGGAAATCAAGATCCTGGGGTCTGGAGGAAGAGTGTAGAGAAAACCAAATCCAAAATAACAGGTTTATGTAGATTCTAATTTAATTTTGTAAAATGTCTTGGCTCCTGCACAAACTGCCAATACGCTGTAATTGGTTTTTAGACTATGCTTTTATTGTACATGATTGATCAGCAAACCTGCCTGACCTGAACACCACAGAAACCAAATAAGGCATTGCAAAGATGAATATGAATGACACCAGCAACCTGAGCTTCCTTAGCGCATCAGCAGTGCCACAGGCTTCTCATATTCATGTCGGTTTTTCTGTAAAAAAGATTGACTCCTAAATTGGCATGAAAATAAATGTCTAAATCAGGGACTGTCAACTCCAGGCCTCAAGGCCATGTGTCCTGCAAGTTTTAGATACGTCTCTGCTTCACCACACCTGGGTCAAATAATCAGGTCTCTAGCAGGACTCTGGAGAACTGAGAAGGTAATTTAACCATCTGATTGAGGTGTATTGAACCAGGAACACATCTAAAACTTGCAGGGTTCTATCCCTCAAGGCTTGGATTTGTGGAACCCTGGTCGAGATTGGCCGGTATCTTACCAGTCAGGGTGCTGCATGAGCACTTCACACTCACAAGATGTGAAAGGCAGCTCTTACCAAGACTGTAGATTGTGTATCGCTTGTTTCATAATTGGTGACTGTATGATGTTTTTATGATGTAGAGCCATTTGAAGTACCTTGATACTGAAATGTGCTATAGAAATAAACCTGACCTGACTTGACTTGACTTGATTTGACTAGAAAAGGAGGCAGTGATACTTACTGGTCGGTGGTCATAATATGATTTAAGATTGATTGATGTAATATTTTATTTTTAATGTACAAATGTCAATAAATACAACATATGCAATATGTATGCTCTTAAAACAGAATTTTGACAGTATATTGAACAAGTTTGCTTCAAATTTGTCAACTGTATTGATTTACCAGCATGCTCAAATTCAGTGTATGCTGTAGTAAATGATCCAGGTTAACAGCTTTTTGTCTTTTCTGTCTTACAGATTCCTTTCCTGGCTTTGGATTACTGATAAACCTGTCATAATGGACAAAATAATTACACAGGACCTTTAAACAATGAGCTCTTCAAACCAGTGGATTGCTTTGAAGGTCAAAGCCATCCAAGATCAAATGTAATCACCAACAGTAAAATCATCTGGCCTTTTCATAGTTCAAGATTTCTGCTTCTGCCAGTAAAAAAACTGTTAGAACTATTGAAGGGACTGGACTGTAAAAAAGATTTATTTTTCAGAATAAGTTTAATCTGGGAATTTTTCCAGGACTCTAAATTACCAGTGTGGTACTGGCTGGATGTGAAATGGCTACAAGTGGTGTTGGAGGCTGGAGAGTAAAGAATGGATGGAAAGCATCAATATTGTTCTTCAGCAACATGCTTTTCAGTGCCCCTACAACCTTTCTCTCCCATAATTTTGCAACTGATTACTGAGCAAGACTTGTCAAATCTGTTGTTTCTGTCACCATCAAATCTTTCAAAGATATTCCTTAATCCATTGGTTTCACTGTTACAGATTCCACTTTAAAGGAATACAAGAATCTCAGTAAGAGGGCAGGGGAAGTAGTCTGAAGAATCAAATTGACTGGCCATGTGACGATACAAACATGCTCTCACAGGGCGGTACAAACCCAATATGCTCCATGACCTGCCTTGTATTCAGCAGATAACTTCAGATTGATTTGTGATCCCATGGATTAACTTTCAAGTTCTTTCTACGAGACCTTTTGATTTTGCCCTGGTGGACTTGTTTTTTTGTATATAACTACAAGTGAAAAATCTTTTGTGTCTGCATCTTTGATTTTACATGTAGACACTGGCCAATTTCTTTTTTTCTTTTTCCCAACAACATGATTCCCCTTTGGACAGCAGGACCTTGGACACTATTGGCAGCTCTGGGTCTTTTGAGCTGCTGTTGTTTTAAGTGGTCTGAGGCCTCAAGGACTAGTGGCACAAACTCAGGAGGGAGTGAACAACAAGAAGAACCT
Source organism: Poeciliopsis paucimaculata (assembly GCA_903067055.1). Taxonomy (NCBI): domain Eukaryota; kingdom Metazoa; phylum Chordata; class Actinopteri; order Cyprinodontiformes; family Poeciliidae; genus Poeciliopsis; species Poeciliopsis paucimaculata. Next base: position 25,371 of record CAEGAD010051849.1, on the reverse strand, counting down.
TCATCTCTTGAAAGAGTAAAGAGAGGATGGGTGTGGAACCAGTTTTTCGTGGTGGAGGAGTACACAGGCACAGAGCCACTATATGTAGGAAAGGTAAGACATTTATTTCACTTGACGTAAATGTCTCAGGAAATTAATACGCCAGGCTTAGGGTTAGTTATGCTGAATAAGTGTGCCTTAGGACCTACTTAACATTAACTTAAAAATAGGAATATTTCTGCATGTTCATGTTGTCTGGAAGAGTAAATTATTAGCAAGAGGTTTTCTCAGTCACAAAATATAATGAGCACTCAGTTTATGTTTGTTTATATGATACAAAATACAAAATATTATTATTTAATTCAATTCAACATACACCTCTTAAGAAGTTCAGTATTTTTATAAGACAAAACAAGATATTTTTGAATAAGTCAGGCTGGATACAGATGATTGTTTTTGTTTGTTTTTCCCAAGTAAGAGCAGCAGACCTTCTTGACAAATCCCAATAACGTTCCCTGGTGAACGGGACTGTATAATTCATAAAAAATTGATTAAATCTCTTTCAGGAATTGTAGTTTTTCATCGTATTAAATCCAAAATTAATCGCATTACGTTTTACATACAAAGACTCTGGCCAGAACCTTGTATTTGTGCATGCTGGTACATCCATAAATATAATGCACAAACCAATGTTGCAGTGATGGATGACAAAGCTGTTTCTTTGTAATCGAGGGTTGATTTTTTTTTTTTTTTTTTTTTTTTGCTTCACAAAATGATGGGACGCTGGAAAAGACGATAGTTGCTGCCCCGTCATCGAAACTATTCGGTTATATTGTCTCTCTCTAGTATGTAGTATAAGACAGTGCTGCCATACTGTCAACTCTGAGTTGCCTGCTTTTGCTGCTTACATCAAGGTAAAATAACATTGTATATTTGTAACAGCACACAAATTCATACTCCTTTGTAATTAGTTGAACTTGAATATTTCTGTTCATCATACCGTTGGATGCTGATACACAGTAGGGGAACAAAATATACTAGGTTTTAAAATCAATATCGTTTCAGAGTTAATGTCTGAGAAAGATGCTGATTGTTGAATCTAAGATGCTCTTGAATTTGACAGTACTAACAACATTTAAGTAGGCTTGAGAAAGCCAACTCTTGTGGATATAAAATCACAGATGTAGACTCTTCATTCTAAATAATTCATTCACCTTCCAGCTGTGGACCTGAAAAGCTAAACTTACACTCTCAGGATTATGCACTCTGGATGATGCAGTTAAGTCTGATGAGCATGCAATCTTGGTACAAGGAAATAAATTCACCAACTAGAAAGGTGTTGCAAATGTGTTTTTCCACCAGTCTCTTGTAAAAGTTTGAAAACTGTTAGATCAAAACTGAAGAGGTGAAGAGGACATGCTGCCCCCTTAACAGTTTGCCTATTCATCAGAAAGCTCAATTCAACTAGGAAAAAAAAAAACAATTTGCCAGACCTACTTGTTATGAATTAAGCCATTGTTCAAAATTTATTCACATTTTTTTTCATCAACGAAAGTCTTTTTCTCTGATCTCTGCTGTTAAAAAGTTTAGCTCTTGTTTAACCTCTCATACTTCACATGAAAAGTTGTTCAAAGATGACCTGCTTGAGCAGTCTGTTACGAAACTGCATCTTAATCTGTTTTTTACATTCTTCAAAGAAAATTGTGCAGCGTTTCAAGGTTTCAAACTACTCCACGGCTATTTGAAGTCAGGTGTTCCCAAAGTAAATGGTAACAAGACATAACAAGGCTCTTGATTTTTTGCACTAGCACACTTATATTTTATATCTTAAAAAAAAATTGTTCCCAAATTTTCAACCACATCGCACCTAACATTGCAGTTCAACAGGTTTATTTTATTTATTATTTTTTTTTTTTTATCATTGTTTATAAAGACAATATTGACTTGTAAGTGATTAATTGACAGTCTGGTAAACATAAAGTTAATTTGAAGTGGAAATTTAAAAGACAGGTCAAAATCTGAAAAGAAAAAAATATTTTAGCTCCTTCAGTGAGCTGAAATTGTAACCTAAAAACAAATTAACATAAAAAATATTAACTGGATAAATTAAATAAAGGGTGATTGAATAGACTTTAATCATTTCCTGTATTTTTACATGCACTAGTCGCATTTCCGACCAAACTGGTTGCACTCTAGTGGCCCAATTATGAAATCATTAAAAAAATCTTGAATCACCTTTGAACTAAACTGTAGCATGATGAACAAAATAAACCACTTTTTCAAATAACTTGGATAATATTGAATAATATTAGGTTTTTAAGAAGTGTATAGCTATTGGGTTCTCCTATATAAAATAAAGTAAGTACCTTTATCTTAAAAAGAGTTCTGCTGCTTCAAGAAGGTGAATTCTTCTTAAGTTTTAAGAAGTAAAACCAGCTTTATATTTTTAAAACACATTTTTAGAATGTATCACATTTTAGTCATTTGACTATAGCAATGTTTTTCTAACTTTTACATGTGTTCTATTCCTCTAAGCTTGTATTTTTATTTATTTATTTATTTATTTTTTATTCTCATAGTTTTATAAGTCCATTCATAATTGTGCAGAGAGCTCCCAAAAAAAAATACTGGGTCACCCTTTCCTGAAGGTATTTCTTAACAAATTAGTCTTTCAGTTATGACAATTCCAGGAATATGCTTTTCCTGAGCAAAATGTCAAATATATTTGTGATCACTAAATGGTATGTTACGAATGAAAGTAAAATCATTGATTAAATTATTTTCAATCAGTTTAGTTTGATGTCTGCTGTACATTTGGGAATATTTTGCCTTCTTTTTGCCTTCTCCCCATTCACATTCAATTTATCTGCTGCTTCTCAAATGCATCTCATGAGCTGATGAGACTGGACAGTGTGTGCGATTCAATTGCTTTATACAGGACGTGATGTGAAAAGAAGAAACATTAGGGCAGACAGAATGAGACTCAGCGATGAGTCACACACACATCAATCATGTGATCCCCTTGTTCTTAATGATTTAGACATGGCAGTTGACCAGCTAATATTACATCTGCATATATTGATCTCTCCATTCTTACAAATGAGTGGGGATGTTCGCTGCAGCATGCAGGGCACGGTGTTACAAAATAATTATCCTTTGGTCATTACTTGTCTGCTGTTGTGATCTCTGATGCGTTCCTGCTGGCCAGACCAACAACGTGGCCAACAGGCAGCACTGACAGAACAGAAGTGAGTGATACATAAGCAGATGAATGTAGGAAGAGGAAAGACTGTGGATGCGAGACAGAAAGGCTTGAGCCTCATGCACATACTTGTGATTCACTACAGACTTGTGTGCTAAGGAAGGCAATGATGCAAAACTGCTTAGGGCATCTTACAGGACTGTCACAGCAGGAGAATAGAGCTGATTTTATTAAGATTATTATCGCACTTTATGTAACTGGAGCAGTGGCCACCGCCTTCACTGTTAATGGTCTGTATGAGTGTTAAGGTAATCGTGTGTAAATCACGCTCATTCATAGGCATACATACACACTCTTTCACTGGCTCTCAGATTTTTTAAACACTATTCTAAATATTTAATAATGTTAAGCAGTGGGGTTTTTTTGAGCAGGATAGCAGCATTAAGTGTTCATTTTTGCATTCCCCTTTCAACACAAAATGTTTCCCCATAAAATTGTGCAGCCAAAATCTATTTTAGCCAGTAGTTGATGCAGTAAAAAAATTGATTGCCACTTTGGGTAATTTTGTATCTATTTTTAGGTCTTTTTGGAATTTCTGTACACCATTAGATAAATATAATAAACATAATTCAGAGGACCACTTGTATTCAGAGAAGGAATGCCCAAATCAGAATTTTCTGACCCCTCTACCAAGCCAAGTCACTTTGTGTGGGCATCTGCATATAGTTAGCACTAGTCTGAATCTTAAATAAAGTTAATAATATTGAAGAATTCTAATGGTGAGATAGATATTTCAGATTTCTCTTTGATTGTCTATTGCCATAGTTAAATGTTTCATCAAGCAAGCAAATTTTATGAGGTTGAGCTTACCCAACTGAATACTAAATAAAATGTTTTTTAATTGATTATTTTATTTAATAATGAAAAAGTAAAACCAACTTCCTCTGAAAAAGTGCCTCTCTTGTTTGATAGTAGCGACAAATCATTCATCACATTACCAATACCATGTCGACTTTAGAAGAGATGCTATTTTTCTGGGATGCTTTTATTTTTACCCATGGTGTAGCAAGATGCACAACTTCCCCTTTTGTTGTCATTTCACAGGTTTTGTTGTTATAACATTTCTATCTTTACACAATTTTTGACAAGTCTCATTATTGTTGTTTAGTCATGATGACACCGTTTAGCTAAAGCCATGGAAGCCCGCAAAACTTTAGATTATGTTCTTTCTTCTTCTTAGTTCCCCTGGATGAGTCATTTGTGTGCTCTTGGAGCAATTTTGGAAAGACCGGATGCCCTTAAGAAGACTTAAGGGCTTAATGCTCTGTTATATTTTTTCTCCTTTCATGTATAATGGCACTCACTCATGCTTTGTAGAAGTCCCAAAGCCTTAGAAATGACTTTTGAATTTGTGTTTTAGATCCTGGCATGATATGTTGATTTTTCAGATCTTTGGGACTGCTTCACATTGCTCCTGCATATACCATTTAAACAATTACTTGTTTATATAGGAGGGGTGTGATAAGGCATTGATCTATATTGATATACTGATCAAATAATTAATAATCCAATTTCATTGATGCAAAATTTAAATATCAATGCATATTGTGAAGTTTAACCTATGTTCATGTAATTTTGACTTGGTTTTTTGAGTGCTCCATGCCTGTAAGAGCTTAAAAAGAAAATGATCAAATAATATTTTTGTTGTTTCTTGTGAGTTGATATAAATTCCAGTGATTGTGTTAGAGAGGTATATGTTGAATTTTGTTGATTGCAATTTTGTGAAATATATTGAAGTAAAATCATTAAGTATAATACTTTGTGATATTGGCAAACATTGTATGATAATCCAAACAAATCAATGCTGTGATAAAGTAGGTGATTGGTCCAACCAAAACCAGATCTGGATGTTACTAGGAAAATGGTCTCAGTAGTTTTCAATGCTCCAACATAGGTTACCTAAGTTAAAAACGTTTCTCTAGGGTTCTGACAACATGTCACCTAAAACAGAACAGCTTTGTCATTAGTTTGTGAAGCTGACTGTTCAGATATAGACACAATGTTCAAAGAGCCAATGTTTTGCTCCTCCTCACTGCTTTTACACTGATTGCTTTTAGCCACCAGCATGTTTTCTCTCTGTTTTAATATAATTTGTTGACAATGGGTTCATAGCATATTTTAATGCAGTTCCAATTCCTGGTTTGAAATTTCCAGTTATAGGTTTAAAATTGTGTAGCTCTTTGGTAACCTTCAGTTGGTTTTGCATTTGCTAAAAAAAAATATTTGACATTGTCAGTTAATCAAGTGTGGACAAAATTAATGAAAAAAGTTGTTTCTCTGCTTCATAAATTTAGCTCTTATCAGTGAACGTCATAAAATTTGAAAACAGCTGGATTATTCACACCTCTCTTCCCTCACAGAGGGCTGTCTGGGGAAACTGAACATAGTACAAAGAGCAGGTCACATGACACAGACAGACCACAGGATGCAGCAGCATTTCTCCGTTTGATGTGAAAATGTGGGTAAAAAAATGTCTAGATTGTAAGAAGAAAATCCAAATTGATTTGGTCAACAAAATAATCTGCATAGTGAAAACATAGTTTTGCCTGGTATGCACAAAAAAATATATGTTGTGATTACCAAAGTTTAGCCTTGCAAAATGCAAAATCAGCATGCCCTGCTTTGAATGAATGACTCTTTTGCTCGACAAGAATCGAGCAAAAGAGTACAGGTTACAGGAGTTGAGACACATCAAAGGACCAAATAATTGTTTAAAAAACTGCAATACCATATTTCAGATTAGACTGAGGAACCCTAATTTTTTGAAGAATCAATGGTGCAGTATGATTTAAACTAGGAAAAACAATTCAGTTTTTCTTTTTTGATCAAGTATGACAGTTTTTAACTGTCATTTTTAATAAAGAAAAATAATTAAGTGGTTGTTACAATATGATTTTCGTGTATGTAACAGGTTGAACAAACCTGTTACATATATTTGTTTGCAGATAGAAGTGCTGGAGACCATATCTATCTTAAATAGTTGACCCATTCCACTTCTCTTGTTGCTTTTTCTTCTATTTTGATAAAAGTTGTGAAAGATTAAACTATTCTTTGCAAGTGCCCACTATCTGTGCAAGATTGGTAGAAAATGGTAGATCCCTATTTTCTTTTATGTTCCTGCAACAAAAAGGAGCATAGTTCAAGGTTTTTGTGCACAGTTTCAAAAGGCCTTTATATCCTTCCAGCACTCTGATGTTGATGCATGTATCTGGCATGGATTTCCTTATTTTGTCTAAGCAGGAACAGAGTAAGGCTGCCTCTGCAATCAATGTTCAAGTTTCCTTTGTGTTCCATTTTGAATATCTGAGCCAGCTGAAACAGATGGAATCATATCTTCTACTGACTGAAAATTCTACTTATTTCTGAATAATATAAGCCTGATTTATGGAGTATCACTTTTATGGCTCTGATTTTGGCAACAGTCCAATTTTCATTGGTGTATAAAATGAATGAGTGTTTTAAATTTCTCACAGCCACATGTAATAAAAATAAAGAGTATGTAAAAAGAGAAAAAATAAGACTCTTAAGTGTTCCACATTCAATTGTTATTGTACAATGTTTTACAGTAATAATTATATAAAATTTAAATTAAAAGCACCTTTCATAACATTGAAGGTCATTTTACAAAGAATGTAAAAACAACAAAAATGCCTAAGTCACCTAAATAGTCTCTGGTGTGCCAGGTTAGCTTGGGCAACTGGTTATGTTGTAAAAAGAGAGAATTGAGTCCATTTTCAACTATTTAATGGGGTGGTTCTTATGTAAGATCTATTTCAAGAAAACTAACTATCTCTTCTGTCAAACTGCATTTATACAAATTCAACCATATAAAATACAATTATGTTTGTGTTCGGACTCCTTTGTTAGAATAGATTTAAAAATATAGTGATACGATAAATAATTTAAATCAGTCTCTCCTAAATGTCCTCTCAATTATTAATATACATTTTTTTTATTAGTTGATGAAGCACAGAGAGGAGTAACAATTAATTTAAAACATCTATTTTCACCTGTTTAGCAGGAGAGGGGTTGTCGGAGGTTCGCCCAGTGGAATTAGATATGGTATGCCGCATCAGTCAAGTCAGTTGGTGAACCTGGGGGTTTCTGAGGCTTGCAAGGCGCTTGCTCAGATTTGAAGTGGAGTTTTTTTTGCTGGTGATACGTTTTCTTCCCATGCAGACATACAGTGGACACTAACGTTTTCGTCACTGAGTCACACAAATTTCAGTTCTTCCAAGTATTAAATGCTGCATAGTCCTGCTGTATTCTCCCACAATAATCGCCCACTTTTTTTCCTTTTTTTTTTTTTTTACTTTGGATTCACATGTCAAGTATCTGGTTTTCTTGTTTCTGTTATTGCCAAACTATGCGTCACATCCTGAACTGGAAATACATACTCTTGGTTATGCTTCATTATTTTACATTACTGCAATACAGTATCCACATGTTTTCTTCATAAGGCTTCTAACAATATTCTCATTATTTTCACAAGTGACTCCAGTCTTGATGCAACTCAGCTTTTGATTTATTTCAGATGGCACTTAAAGTTTCTTTTTTTTTTCTTTTTTACTGATTTTGGGAGCTCTTCACTGACAGGTGCTAGTTTTTTTTCCAGAGGATTTCTCCACCTATTTGTCCCTGACAGATCCTCAGCAAGTGATGAGGGCTTGCTGATGGTGCTCCATTCCAAGTTGAAAACAGAAGAAGAAAAATCCTTTCTAATGAGCCCAGACTCTGAAACTCCCATTTTCTGTACATGAAAATGGGAGTTTCAGAGTGGCCTTTGGGGGTTATTTTGAAAGTAAGAAAAAACATATTTCTAAAACAACTTCTTATTTTTTCTTGTTTTTTATGTTGTTGTCTTTTAGGCATCAATTAATTTATTGTAAAGCACTTCTTTATCTTGAATGGTTCTATGGGAATAAAGCTTTGCTTACTTATGTACCCACTTAACATTTATTTTTAAATCATATTGTGGACTGAATCAACTTTGAGCTTGAATCCATCACAGTAACAGAGACACAAGGAATACACAAACACATTCATCCCTAATGAAAATTTAGAGAGAGGCCGATAAACCTAAATGCATCGGAAAACGACTTCAAAAAGGGATAACCTGAGAAACAACTGAGGATTATTTTATTGATTTGAAAGGAAAAAACATTACCTGTTTCATTCATTTTAAACACAGTGTTTCTTTGTTATTTTGCTGGTTTTTATCTCTAAACCTACTTTTTCTGTCCTATGATTTTCAGTTTCCCTGGTCTTTCAGCACATCATTTACATTTTATTTTCAACTGTCGTCATTTTCTTTCCTTCCCACCGCTGTAGCAGTCATTTATTCACTACTCTCATCTTGAGCTTTGTCTCTGTCTCATGTTGTGTGTACTTTTCCTTTTCATTGCTGTCTCCTACTAGACCCATCTCTGATACAGTCACCTTGTTAACACTTTAAAGCTGTTAAGATCAGAGAGCTTGACAAGCTGCGGTGAAATGTGGCAGGCCTGCAACTGATTACACAGACTTAAATATAAGAGAGCCAATTTGCTCCCAATTTGAAACCCTCAATAAACTAAAGATTCTGTGCATTCCTTTGCAAATGTAAAACCCTGCTCCACAAATTTATTGCTAGTCTACTTTACTCAACTTGACAGTAGAATTTTATTGTAATCTAATGTTTTTGTCCTAACAAAAAACATCAACTTCTGCAAAAAAATAAAAAAATAATGCAGAGACTGGAAATCCTCTGCATTTTCAGTCTGAGTTTTTATGACCCAAAAGTGATCATGTTAAGCTATCAACAACCTTGGTCTCCCCTGAGTGGCTTAGAGCCTTTCACATGATTGCTTGGTTGGTTGCACATGATTTAATTTATTTTAACACAGCCAATAAACTTAACTGGGGACATAATTTTTGAACCCCTCAAAAAATATTTATTGTATCGGAATAAAGAATCAAATGATATTTACAAGTTGAAGTTACATGATTTTTTTTTTAGAGAGCAAAAACTGACAGCAAAAAGGGCTTCCAGGACAACATTTTTTGGAGCAAAGCTGACACTTATCATACACTACTCTTCAAATAGCAGGTTCAGTAGTGCATGTTAAGTGTTGACCAGTATGTTTAGATATTAGTGCAACTTTCTTCTTTGCATAATAAGCTCTGGAGTAATAAAGAGTGAATCCTAGCTGTGAGGCAGCCCTCTTATTCTGCTCAGTTTTTTTGACACACTGATTTTCATACTTTTACCTCAGTGGATTTCCCACTGGGAACTTACATGTATTATCTACCAAAAAAACAAACAAACAAAAAAACTTCAAAACATTTTAGGGACAGGTCAAAAATACTTTGCATGGGTCTGTACAGATTCCTGTAAAACTTCCTGTTTACTAGAAAATGGTAAACAGCCCTATTTATCATTTTCTAGTTTTCACTGTTTCAGGTAGCCTCCTGATATCTGCTGCCCTTTATCTCTTTTTAATAGTCTGTTGGTTATTTTTTTACTCAGCCCTAATTAAAAAAGGTTATAAAGGCACCTCATCCAACATTATGCCAGAAATCAATTTAGCATTTCCTACCGCTCAGAAGCTTATATGTCCCCAAATAACTCTACAGCTGCAGATGACAGCTGGACTCCAGGATGCTTGTTGTTGTAAATTGCACTGCAAATCATTGCACTGCAGTGATCTGGTGCAATGGACAATGCTTTTAGATATACAACCCTTCAGTTTTGCAAACTGATCTTTTTGTTAGGTGGCTATGAAGGTTGATACCTGTAATTTTCTGGAGTTTTCAGATGACAGCAGGGGTTTATAATGTTAAACATTTTGGAGAAACAAACTGACACAATCATTACAATTTTACCTATAGGTTTCAAATGACTGTGTTCACTAAATCCTAAAAGTTATTGCAAGTTTAACACCAACGACAATGGGTCTTATAAAGAGCTCACCATCTGCTCATTTGTGGCGACTCCAGTATCTCCAAGTATATGCTTTAAATTCACTGAGGAAAGACGCATTAGGTGGATCACATTGGTAACAAGATAGAGTAGCCTTCCCACCTTCGGAGTTTTCTCTTCACTAAGGTTGGTGCAATTTTGTAGAATCACACAAATCTATTGTGTGCAGGACACTCACGCGCTGACTTAATCTGGACTTGTAGCCCTTTGTTTCAGATAAGTCTGGTGGCCCCACACACATTTTCTGAAGACAGGCAGGCTATAAAGGAAGAAAAAGTGTCTCTTGTTAGTCAGTGTTTGAGCGGAAATGTGGGATCCTAATAAGATGGAAGAAACGGTTAGATCAAGTTAGGGTGGGAGGTCTGTGTTGCTGAAGTGAGTGAAGCAGAATACAACAGCATCCTAAACTGACTCTGTTGGAAAACAAAGCTTAAGTGCTTCTTTCAAGGATTAAAGCAGTATAATCACACTTCTCTCTGTTTTCTATTCAACCTGTACTCCATGAATGTGGGTTAAAGCATTTTGTAGAATTGGTGAAGTGTTTATTAGGCACCCTTTTTACCTTCAAATGTTGAATATATTTGACATTTGAAGCAAAATTACTTAAGAAGGAAATGGCCAGGGTAATCTGAAGCTAAAACACAAAATATCTCATTTGATTTATTGATGGTCAGTTTGGGAAAAACATTTTAACTTCATGTAAAATATTGGAAATAAACATATGTTTACACTTGTGCTTTGATAGACATAAGGAAAGCTAGATATTTATTTATTTATTTTTCTTTTTAGTTATTTATGTCATATTTGCACCCCAGGTTATGTTTTTGTGGTGCAAGAGACTTGCATTCTCATTCTGACCTTTGGTACTCAAAGTACACTTTAGCTAAGTTAACTTAGTTTTTCTTTCAGTCTACCAGCTTGAATCACACCAAGGAGGATACACTGACAGAAAGATGGGTATAGAAAGCCTGAGGGTGGAAATTAATCCAGGCGAAAGGAAAACCCACAATGTTTTTACTTGTGTGTGGGGGTTTGTGAATGAGCAGGCACAGTATGCTGTGTGTATGTGTGACTTGGAGCACATGTGTATGTGTAGGTAGAATGATGTTTCCATAGTTCTAGTATTTGTGCAAGTGGATCAACATTTAATGACAACATATCCCAAATGCACACATATTTCTACACAATCTAATTTAGAAAAACAAACGCTGAGTAAGCGCAAGTGTCCGGAAGAAAAAAAAAAAAACTGCGATGAAGGAGTAAGCTCACTTTTATTGGATATCTCTGAGTCTGGACCAATGAAACTTTTTTTATTATCCTAACTGAAATATTGATACCTCAAAGTACCCAGCAGTATATTTTTCCCCGACTGTTCTTGTATTTCTCTTCCAGATGATTCACAATGGTGGGAGAGGGCAAAAACAGACAGACAAAAGAATGTGGGAGAAAATGGATGAGGGAGGCAATATCAGGGTACAGGCATGCATTATTTTGCAGTTTTACGACAAATACTAAATGAAAATCCCTGCAAGGGTATTAGAGGTCTGTATTTAATTAAGCCTTTATAAAATATTAACCAGAAGGACAGGGCAATTTCCCTTCTCCCATGGTTTCCTCAGTGGATTGAACTATAGTTACATTGCAAAGACAGCTTTGAATATGATTACAGATAGAAGGTGAATCAGAGTGAGAAAAAAGCATGTCCAAAGTGCCCACTGAAGAGCCAAAGGGGTTGTTGGAATGAGGGACTGATGCTCCTCTTACCACTACGTCTGGAATGTCTTCAAATCACAAGGAGGAACAACGCTTTGATTTATTAGAGGTCGGTTAGGTTCACTTTTCAGTCCTACCACCTCTCTGTCTCTTCCTTTTACAGTCTTCGAACAGACTTTGATTCCCTAATTTGAGAGTCACATCCTGTGAAGGGTGCATTGTATAAGAGAGGTGCAAATTTGAATTAAAATAGAGTCTTCATCAGGTACAATGATGACAGTTTGTAAAAAGAAGTGGAAGCAGACCTAAATATACAGTTCAATTTAGAGAAAAAGATAAGGGAATTGATGAAAGACCCACTGCATTCTAATTTCCTTTAGCCTCATTTGATGACTAAATGTAATTTGTTTGACAAACAATCCGACAATCTGCCTGGTGTTTGCAACCAGACAGGCCACAAACTAATAAAAAAAAAGCTACTTGCACACATATTTTAGCAGTTGTAAATGCACTTTACAGCAACTAATCCTCAAAGGAAAAATACACTTTAATCTCCATTTTTGCTGCTTTATCTGTACAAAAAATATGTTAATATATGGAAGAGTTTAACACATTTTAAAAACGGATCCATCTGGAAATATAAAGTTGACCAAACCTTTGCAGTAACTGTACCAAAATTTAAATTTAGCATTTTATGTATTAACTGCCAATACCACACAGATAATTGAATTAGAGCTTTGTATTCTTATTCAATTTTTCATATATTTCTAACTCACTTGTTTGATATGCATGGGTTCATTAGTGCACAGTTGTTCTTGATGCTCTTTCTCCAGGCTTGGTTCACTAAGGCTTGGTTCTCTAAGGCTGCATAAGAAGATCAAGTGATCTTCTTATGCAGATCACTTGACCATCTTCTCAAGGCAACAGCTAAACTATAGTTTAATGCAATGTTTCCTATCATGGTTTTCCCTAGACTTATTTTTTATATGATTTACTCACATTATTGAAATTTTCTGAGATACTGAATTTTGAATTTTCATTATGTCGAAGTCATACTCATTAAAAATAAATGCTTGAACTATTTAACTGTATGTTTGATGAATCTATTGTATGAGCTCAGTTTTATGAAATGAGTGGAAAAAAAAATGTTTTACTTTTTCATGATACATATTTTTTTTTGCTATACTGGGATATAATTCTGCTTATATGACATGTTTTAGCACAAGAGCCTCAGCGACTCAGAGCACACACCATTTTATAATAAAACAGCATTTGACTGTTACATAGATGTCTTAAATCAAACAGTTGATAGGTTATGTTAGATACCTTCAGATTAAAATGTGCTCTTCAGCGAGCCTGCATGACTTAAATATACTGCAGATCAACCAAATAAATTCACCTACCTCTTTATTCCAGAGATCTTCATCAATTCATCTAACCCCTACATTTTTACTGTCACTGTAGTAATCTGTTTGTCAGTTTGCTATTTTATGTTTCCATTTTTCCTATCTGTGGTAAATCAATTCGCAAGTACCATGTAGACATTTTGTACCAGCATTGACAACTAATAAGTCAAAGTTATGTTGTCATCAACTTCGAGGTTACAGTAAGGAATAGTAGTTATTTGATTTCTATAAATAGTGTATCAACTGGAGATTAGTCAAAGTTCATATTTTGTTGTTGTTCAGGGGTCACATTCTGGTCACACGTTCCAACAGGAATCAGAATTACAATAGATTAAAATATGATGTAACAAATATTCAGGAAATAAGATTATAGTCAAGTTGTAAATGAGACACTACTTAACTACAGAAAAAAAACAAACTCATATGAAGTAGTAAATGACGGGTTATATATATGTTCAGACAGAAGCAAAATGGTGGAATAATATGTGTACATGAAATAAAATACAGAAGACGACAAATTTATGTGTTTGTGAGCACTAAAAACAATCAAACTATATATATATATATATATATATATATATATATATATATATATAAACACTTGCAGACATCAGTAAACTTTGTAACAGCAGCAGTAGAAGCATGCAGTAGAAGCAAGTAGTAACTAAACTACTTTGAAATTGTGGTGTTGCAGTGAAACAAACTCTGTAGGGTTTCTCCTGTTTTGAGCCTTAATTTGCATTGCATTACATCTGTATCCAATTTCAGATCCATACAGACTCAGATGAAGGTGAGGGCAATATCAAGTACACCATTTCAGGAGAGGGGGCAGGTTCAATCTTCATCATCGACGAGCTTACAGGGGACATACATGCTACAGAGAGACTGGACCGAGAGGAGAAGGCTTTTTACACGCTTCGAGCTCAGGCCCGAGACCGTCTCACCAATGCCCCTCTAGAACCGGAGTCCGAGTTCGTCATCAAGGTCCAGGACATCAATGACAGTGAGCCCCAATTCTTGGAAGGCCCCTACATCGGCAGTGTGGCAGAACTGTCACCTATAGGTAAGTTACACATCTTGCTGCGGAGTTAGGCAAGAGTCCTCTGAATAAGACATTTCAGGCTTTGAACACGGAATGGCTTCAGGCTGTCTGTGGTGTGTAGAGATTTTGGTTATATAACTTCTATTTAAACTCTGCATTAGAGGTGTGTATACAGTAATGCTACTTCCTTTGATCAAAGAAAGCCTGAAAGGTCTCTAGATGACACAGTTCCTCCTTCAGTATAATTGAACATCAAAGGAGAGGACATGTTAGAAAGTAGAATTGAATTAAGTAAACTGTGCAAAGTGATGTACAGCTTTAATCTGTTGGCAAGAATGAAACTGAAAATTAGTGTAATAGAGCTGGTCAGTAAAAGAAGCAAAGACGAAAAACCTGATGAGATTTGGAGTTTGTTCTGACAAAAGAAATGTTTTTAGGAACGTGATGTTGAATAAAAGGGTTCGGGGGAGGTACATAAAGTACAAGCGAGGTGCTAGGGAAAAGGAGATGATTGTGACAGTAAACCCCACTGGTAAAGCTTTTAAGTGACACAATACTGCTAATCCTGACAAGCGTGTTTTTATTGTTAGCAACCTTATTAGCTGATCCCCATGGCTGCCTAAAATTCTCAGTGGAATGGAAAAGAAAGGTGAAAGTAGGGTGTATGAGGCTTCATTAACATGGCATTAATGTCAAAAACAGCTGATGTTTAATAAACAAAATTCTATTTGGCTGCCAAGCGATATCACAAAACCATGTGTGATCAGCATGTTGTGCTTGACACTGCGTGTGTGTGTCTGTGTTTATTCACATGCAGTAGAGGTTCAGTAAACAGGGGGCACATTTTTGTTTGAATGACTACAGGAGTGCTGCAAAATGGAATGAGTCTTACCCTATTCAAGCCTGATTGGAATTAATTCCTGCTTCCTCAGCATGATCCAAACCACGGGCATTTTCTGCCTACAGTGTGCTCTAAAACTGAATGGGGTGGAAGAGTGAGTATGTGTTACCATGACTGAGAGAGAGGCAATAAGATAGGCCAAGTAAAAGGCAAGAAAAAAGGTGAAGTAAAAATGAAAGGAAGCAAGTAAGACAGAGTTCTGGAAACTAAGCAGCCCACTTTGAGCAGACAAAAGCAGGCCTGTTGCAAAAAGGAAACATGGACAAACAGAGGCTTTGCTTAGTTAATAGCAGTTAATGCACTTTTAATTGCCATGACCCTACCACCTTTGTTTGACCCTGTCTTGCTTCAGTCAAATTACGCACTAAATAGGTGTGGAGTTCATGTTTTAAACATGATTGTGCTGTATTCACCTAATGAGATAACATTAAGTGCTTAGTCAAGCATTCTTCTGCCCTTCTCCTCTTTGCTTCAGTTCTGCATTATTGAACATCAGTAAAGGCAGTGATATTTTTTTAAATATATTTTTGACATGTCTACAATAAAGTCACAAGGACAAAGACAATAAAAGGAGTGAACAAGAAAAAGACAATTCAAAACCCATGAGCAGTGTTGCTGTGCCTGCAGTAAGGATTGGTAGTGTTGATGAAGATGAGTGCAATCCTTCTGATTTCTATTCTGATTCAGGTAACGCTGTTGAAAAACTATGTGGTCTTTTAAAATAAGAGATCCGAAAACAGCAGATTAGGCTAGTTTGATGATATTCAGTCTGTAATGTTATTCTGTTTTCCAAAAACAAAGTGGGTTAATATTTCTTTTGAAAACAGCAAAGACAAAATATTTTCATGTTGACGTAACAGTAAACTGTGAACATGGTTTTGCCTTCAAATATGCATTCTTAAAGTGTTATGGTTATATTGTGATTTATAAATAAGCTTACTTACAGTTAGCGAATGTCTTAGCATCATCCACAGTTTCTTTATAATTTATTCCAGTTGTCAGTGTTTTTGTAGTTTTTTTGTGCGTTTGCAGATAATTTTTGACTTTGTGAAATGAGAAGGGTGTAAGAACTTAGTAACATGTTGTGTATTCATAATTTTGTTCTTTTCTTGCATGAACTCAGAATATGCTTGAAACCCCTTTGGAATCAGCAGTTTTTTTATAATGTAATTTTGAACACGGCTCCTGTGATGTGAAGCAGGGTTGCATTTTATGCTGTGATTTGAAGCGGGTTGCGAGCATTAGCCACACCAGGGATTTGCACACTATGCTGTTTTACTGCCAACTGTATAGGCAAATTGTCTTGAAACACACAAGGCTGTAATAGTAGGAAAGTAATCAGCAGTCAGCTGCCTAGGGCATATTCATCTTTACTTATCACTCCTGTCATGTCTTCCTATGCCATTCTCAGTCATGGCGTCAAAGCCCTTGATTCTGTTTGTCCCTTTTCACACAAACTTTCTTTCTCTTTGACTATCTGCCTGTTCATCATTTTTACATAAATAACAATTGTGTGCATTATGTTTTCTCTCTGTGTTACTGGAATAGAGTAAGTATTGTGCAGCAATGTTATCCACATGAGATGAGATGAGATGAGATTCCCTGGTTAAAACTTAAAACTGCATACAGACGATGGCCAGTTTTCTTTCACCCTTGACCCCCGATTATTAGCCCAGCAAAGTCACGTTAGGAGGTTAACATTCTGGTTGTTTTTTTAAATATATTTTTGACATGTCTACAATAAAGTCACAAGGACAAAGACAATAAAAGAAGTGAACAAGAAAAGTCACATTAGGAGAGTTAGGGGAGTCAAGGGGAGTTGGGGGTAGTGTCAAGGGGAATGCCTTCATTGACCTAAAGAAAATAGAATATTCTTGAAAACAAAAAGAGAAGGGTTGCTAAGAATTTTTATTTATTTATTTTTTAGTTTGGTTCATTGTTATTTAATTTACTAACATATTTTTAAATGTTTAATGGCAGTCGCAATCACTGTAATATGTAGATGAAGGTGTTTTGGGTATTTAC
Organism: Poeciliopsis paucimaculata; assembly: GCA_903067055.1. Taxonomy (NCBI): domain Eukaryota; kingdom Metazoa; phylum Chordata; class Actinopteri; order Cyprinodontiformes; family Poeciliidae; genus Poeciliopsis; species Poeciliopsis paucimaculata. The sequence continues at coordinate 8,082 of CAEGAD010051849.1, read as the reverse complement.
AGTAAGATTTGTTATTTGCAAAAAATAAAATTTCTCAGTTTGATATGTTTTTATTTCTCAACAAGCAACTAAGATCCAGTTTGATTTACTCTGAAGTATTAAATTTTCATATTTTTGCTATTCATCTATCCAACAACCAGAAAAAAAAAAGTAGGCTGATTTCTGCTGCAGGATAAATGAGTGCTTACAATTAATTAGTGGAATCCAAAAGTATGAGCTTAAAAGCAGTGTACAATTCTTCAGTGGATTATTGTAACCACTACCTCAATGAAGGACCAAGAAATGGGAGGAGTACCGAAGATCCTTCTTTAATTTAAATAATCTACTGCTGTGTCAAATATGTGATCAGATTTGTGTTATAAATTTAAATATGATTCACAGTGGAATCATATTACAGTACCAAAATATATCAATTGCTGAATATTTTGAATAATGGTTGCTTACTTGCAACTTAATGGTTTTATTTCTATGTCTGTTCAATTCTTATTTAATTTCAAATAATGGATCCATCATTAATGCAAATCATCCACAATGTTAAAAGTTAATGTTGCCTCATTTTCATTTATGAGGTAATGGTAAGAGTACAGGTCTGTCCATTTAAACACCCATTCTTCTATTATGAATAAGATCCAATCTGTCTTTGGCAAAAAGCCCCGAGCTATCCCTTTGGACCTAACTGCAATATGAAGGCCACTTAATGCCACATACTATGAGAAGATGCAAATTAAAAAGTTCCATAACTTTTAGTGTAAGAATGATTTCTGTTCACTGTGAACAATATACAGTTGATTTAAATATAACTTATTGTACACTTTATGCAGAACGATTCAAAACTGCTGCACTTAACGATATCCTAATACCTTTTGCACATTAAATATTTTTGCATATTAAAACATATGTGCAAAATACATTGAAACATCTGCAAAAAGGTCAATTTGATTCCAAAAATCTAAATGTTGTTTTCACAAAAAACAAGCATTTCCTAGGTTTTGTGTACCTTTTCTAAACAGTATATTTAATGGTCAAAGATAAAACAAACAAAAAAAACCTCATTTTGAATAGATTAAAATATTTTTATTTGCATTTTTTTGCTCTGCCATTCTAAAAGAAAATACATACAGTGGATATAGAAAGTTAAAACATTCCTTTTTAAAATGCCAGGTCTACCTAAGATAAAACAAAAATGGAAATTTTTCCATGTTGAATTTGTCATCTGTCTAAATCAACTGAAATACAAGTTTTGGTATTTCATACAGCTGTCATAAACTATAGGCAATTGATTTAAAAAAGGTTCAGCAGTCTACATGGGACAGTCTTGACAATTTTAGCTAAAGCAATACCATGCATAGACTTCACTCTTCCCGCAGTCTTAAGAGATGGGGTCATTTGACCTTCACAAGTTTTTTTTTTTTATTCTGTACATTTGCTTTTCCGCACATGTGCTTTTCTGAGATTTTTCTTTCTGTGTGGTTTTGGGAAATGATGGTCTGATCGAACAACTCCCACTTCCTCGCTGTCTAACATTGACATTTGCCACGCTCCTCCTGAGCATCATGCTAAGACTATGGAGGGATCAAAGGGCTCATGAGGATCAAAGTGTACCCAGGTACCACAGGTAAAGAAAAGGGTATTCAAATTAAAATTTCACTCCCACAGTAAAGGGAGCTATTCTTATTTTAAAAGAATATAAAAACAAACCTTACCAAAACTAAAGACTGATAAAGACAATATTCACATTGGTCAGGAAGACTACAAAGAACATGGAAGTAAAACAGGGATTCTTAGTTCGTACTGGTTGAGTTCTGGATGTAGTCATAGTTTCCTGCACTCTCTTTTTGTCTGGAATAAGGAGTAGGGTTGAACAACATAATTTATTTCTCCCAAAGAAAACATGTAACCCTGACTTAAGGTGGGTTTAGCACAAGAACAATACAACATATTATGAAAGGAACAACATGACAGCATTGGTCTCTTGGGTTACTTTCTTAAGATTGACAAACTATATGCAATTCTTTTTGGAAAGGTGGGGAAAAAAAACAAAAAAAACATGAATAGTCCCATGTTTCAGTTTTGACCCAAAAACTTGAGACTTCTGCTTAAAAAACTAAGAAAAACGAAGATAGTTTTTTTTTTTTTTATCAACACAGTGAGTTTAATTGATTGAGACTCCTGAACTAAATTTTACTTGTCCATTTTTTTTTTGTTTTAAATGAATGACATATTTTAAACATTTAGCTAGAACATTTTTGTGCATTTCTTTATCTTTGATATGATGCTTAGATGCAAATGCAGAGTAGTTCACACTTAATGAGATGTTGATCTAAGGTTTGTGCTTCTCAAGGCTTTCTCATTAATATTAAATTTGATGTACCTTTGTTCTCCTTTTGTTTGCCATCCTTAGTAAGACTTAAATATTCATGCAGCTTTGAGCTAGGCTTTAAAATAAAATGATAGAAAAATTAAACAGTGGGTAAAGTAAACTGTATGCCATGGGTCTGATCATCACAAAAGTTGCATTAGGCAGTGAAATAATTGAGTTTTTAGTTCTGGCACATATAGTGCAGATACATTATTGGCAGTGGCACCCTAAAGCAAAAGCTTATATGCTCCTCACGGCCTGCTAATATTGAAGTAATAAAGACAGGCCTTTTCCAATTTAAAATCACTACTACACTGTGTTACAACTTGCATACTAAGACATCCATCAATCAGTTTTTTTCTTCTTTTTTATGAGAGCTGACTGATAAAGTACTATAGCACATTTTCTCGAGTATGAAACCATTTAGTCTCTGAGACGTTGTTTTCCTTCCGCCCGCTCTCCATTGGAGTTGGATAAGAATGTAGCTCATGGTGTAAAAAAAAAAAAAAAGAAATCCACAGGATAATCCTGTGATTGAAGCAGGTTCCACCATAAATGACTTCAGACCTGTTGAGTGGCAGAGCTATACATAACAGCTGTGCCTTGGCCTTAAACTTCAGGTCACACTCACTGACAAGTCAAATTGTCCAAAAAACGGCAAGATAAATTAACAGGTCTCCAGTTTTTTGTGATAATTGCTATGAATTACTGAAAATCACAATTGTTTAAAATGTTACTCAATAGTTTATATTCTTAAGCCCATTTATCAAACTGTTAGAGTTTCTGTAACTGCACACATGTCTAATCACACATTCAAATCATAATTCCATATTTATTGGGGATGTTCAAAGGAACTGTGCTTAGATTTGTACATGCACTCAAAATGAATTTGCTCAACATATATTTTGATATATGAATACTTCATGATTAATTAAGAAATTGATGCAAGGCAGTATACCTGAGATCCCTAATCATTTATAGACCACATTTACAACTGAAAATAATTCATTTTAAATATGACTCCACTCTCAAAAATTCTTTGTAAGCACTCAGCATTTAAGACTCTTTAAAACTCAGAATACAAAATACAAGACGTACTTTATATGCCCTTGATCTCCTGACCTTTATCCTACACCGTCGTATAATTACCATAAGAGATGGCCCAAACCCTCTTCCTGTAATGCAGAGATTGCAAAGGGGAGTTTATGTAATAACCACTGTTCTTGCTTCTCTGGCTTTGATTGGTTCCACAGAACGAATGTTATAATAATAAACCCTTGTCATACTAACAACAGAGGAGGTATTTCCAAACACCAGTACCACATGAGAAAAGACTGCGGCAATGCAGGAAAGTTACAATCAATATATCCTCCCAGCTACCTTTATGTATATGACTAGCAGCATGCACAAATATGCACTCAACCACACTGCCTGACATAATTGATTTTGGCTGATCTCAGCAGGCAAGGTCATGCTTTTACATCTTTGGGGAAGAGGATAAGCAACAAAGTGGTAATATGGGATTCAGTATGTAAAATTGTCCAACCTTAAAGGAAAAAACATCAGCATAATAGATCTGCAATTGTGATACACAAGATTGAAACAATTTTATAGAACTGTGATATAGCACAGAAGCACTGGGAATCTTTCCAAACAGTATACTGGACACACGTGCAGAGTGGGTTAAGAAGTTATAAATGAAAAAAAGTTTTATGCTGGTTTTTGTGGCTTTGATTTTTGTGTTCATGGATAATACTATTTTTATTAGTTAATCCCACACAGAAACACCCAAAATAACAAAATGCAAAAAAATTGAAGTGTGCCACACTGGCTCAGAACACTGTCTTGCAAGACAGACCATGTTCTGATCTATTGAAAGACACAAGTTCAGAAGCAAACAAAGATTAGACTTACAATATCATTCAACAGAAATGAAAAATATCCCGAATTCTTGTTGAGAACTGAAAGAGGATCAATGTAAGCAGACCACTGGCTGTTATGACATCACAGATTTTTCTTCTCCTTAAACCTCATTCACTCTCACCCATCTTTCTCTGCCTTACTCCCTCTGCCATCCCTCTCCTGGGGCATTTATGTGGATGAGAGAGAAATGAATCACATTTGAAGTAGTAAAGGAATAACTTTTCATGTGAAAACATCTCAGATTTTATGGCTTTACTAAATGATCCATAATGCGGGCAGGGAGCACTCAGTCCTGCAGATTAAGGTGGGTCGAGGCAAGAGAGCGGCTCACTGTTGCAGTAGTTAGACCCCTCCATTGAAGCCTGTACCAGTATCGCACCAGCTGAGATGGGCACAAATCTCTTTTACGAGGCTGCCTCTTAAATAGCTGTCAGTCTAGTGTCTCACACGTGGCTCACTCCTCCTGCTCCCTTTGCAGTAATTGAACCATCTCTCCCAGAGTGCTGAAATGGTGTGGGAAGCCATTCCGACAGCCTGTGTTGATAGCATTAAACCAAACTCATGCATAAATCTGACTATATAGCCATTGTCACTAATCCCCCAATGAATCCTCCACACCCCAGAAGCAACCCTCCTCCTTGTGTATTGTCACCTCATATGATTAGCTTTTTTTACTTGAATATTATTTGCACTACTCATAAAATATAGTATTAATATATATCTGACAAAAAAAGAATTCATCCCACACTCACACACACATTTGCTGCTTCCCTGCTGTAAATTCTAACAAAGACATGTCATAACTATGTTGAAATAATTTTGAATTCAAGGAAGCAAGATAGATTAGAAAGGTTTCAAAACTGCAAAAAACAGTAATTATGCAAACTGTTAGCTCTTTTACTGTGTTTAAATGTATGTTAATCCCACCCACCCTTGGGAAGTGTAAGCACTTTACAGAAATAAATGATACAATTATAGAAATATTAACAAAGAAGGTGGATAGAGATTGAGATTAGTGATGTACTTCTCCCCCAATTACTTACCCACTATGCTAGGGCATTTAATGAATAACAAAGCTGTAACCTCATTAATGCTGCACAGCAAAGAGCCATTGCAACCCTGTCTAGTCCTTCCTGCTGACGCAAATCATGGTGTGATACATTTCTAAACCATTTTGTTTTACTTAATGGTCCTTTCCTGTTACAAAATTGCATATTTTGTTGTCTGTAACTAGACAGTTTTAATAATTTCTGATAATAAAAAGGGTCCCAAAGTTTAGCTATTCCTGTGTTGCAGATATTAGTTCTGTGATCTGGGAGGGTTCCCTCTGAGTCTTTCCTGTAGACCCTACTGTGCTCTCTGTGTGCTTTCCTCCTACCATCCAAAGGTTTGACTAGCTTACATGTTAGCACAACTATTTTATTTCTTTTCAAATTGAATATTGCATGTAATGGTGCATGGCTGTCTGCGAGTGTTTGGCCTTGAGAAAGACTGATATGTTCACAAATAATGAAAATATTTGCAGGCTGCACATTGAAGTTTAATTTCACAGTAACACTGGACTCGATGAATATGTTTTGGGGTTTTTTCTAAGTGGAAAATATTTTCTCAGAATGGTCAAAAAATGAAGACATGCAATGTTTCACTTAGAAATGCCTTAATTTTAGGTTAAGACACATTTGACTGACCAAGCTTATTGTGATTGGACATGTATTGAGTCAGGCATATACAATTTGTCGTTCTCCTCCAAAATTGCTTTGGGAAAGTCAATGAAAATCAGCATTGTTCCCAAAATCTTGGTTTGCTTTGTAGGCAACTAAGGGCACCATTTTGTTTAGAAAAACATAAAATGATACAATGATTCAGTATTAAATTCTTAAAGAAATCATACAAGTGGTATTTGCAAGTCATAAATGGATTGCATGTATGTTTTTCATCCATGTTCACTTAATGTAAAAATGAAGACATTATATTTCCATTATATTTCCAATGATGTACAGTCAGTTACTATTTTTACTTTGTCGTACCCGAACCAAAAGAAGAAGAAGAAAAAAACATCAACCGAAATGTGTGTATTCATCTTGAAAAAAGAAATTCCTGTTTTGTTTGTGGTTTATTTTAATTATTATAGTTTAAATACACACTGCTTTAGCTCAAGAAATAATTTCTACTACTGCTGTGAGAAAAACCTACATTTAAGTAGTGAACCCCACAATAGATATGTTTCCCTTCTGTATGTATAGTCACCATATTTAAAAAATATATATATTTTGAATTAGTTCATATAAGTTCATAAACCCTTAAAATTCAATTAGTGCTGCCAGCACATTCTCTAAGTAATGACTTTCCCTGCATAAAGTTTTCTTGAACCCAAAAAGTAAATAAGAATCCAAGAGCCAAACTCATTTCTTTCTGCAGTTAATATAAACACATCAAAGAAACATTTACATTTCTATAGTTCTTTCATACCATCTGACGCTGCTGCCAGCAGTATCCAGAAACAGCTCGATGTCTAACTGAGTATTACCTGGGAAAATTAAGATAAGCAAGTAATCCCAGGAATAAAATGGCTTTGTTGGACCCATAGCAGCATGGGCAGAATAATCAGCAGAGTAAAAAAAGAGATACATTTATGGCTTTTGCCAGATTTGAAAATACCTTACCTTTTGCAGTCTCATATTTCCATTAAAATATGATACCTCTCTAATCTCTCAACTGGAATGCTACATTATTTTTTATATAATTTATGGTTCAAATGCAAAGTAAAACCTCTTTCCACCGTATTTCTGAGTAATATTGTAAATTAATTCTGCAAGTGAATCCAGATTTTACTGAAGATTTCACAATGCATTTTGCAATACAGGCCAAAAAGTTCATGCAAAGCAACATGCAAACTGGCAAGCTCCATTCTACATACAGTAGAGTACAAAAAGGTGGTTCAGATGGCACCTTGGAGTGGTAATCCAAGGCATGTGATTTAATGGCTTGCTTGACCTTAATGGTAATCCAGTGCCCCTTCCCCCTTCGGAACTCCATTCAATGACAGGAAACAAACAGTGCCCTGACACTTCCTGCTAATTAGCATCATTAGCATATGGTCATTATGTAGCTGGACAGTAGCATGACAGGGCTCTAAGATGGGCTACAATGGTGACCTTTATTGGACAACACCAGCTGCCAGTAATTACCCATAAAATTGGCCAGATGATTGGAGACAGAGACGGACTCTGTGTCCTTTAAGACCTGTAACGTATCTAAACATCTTTCTTTTTTTACCTTTTTTTACCATCATTTTTTCTTTTACAAATATATTTAGAGGCAAAAAAAAATTGCTCAGATGGAAAACAAATATGCAGTCGTTTCTTACAATTCTAATTAGGAACTTAAAGTTTACAAAGCTCTGGGCTGAGATTTAACTAAAATGTGTGACTAAATGGGACGATGTGCCTGCGTATCTGTTGCCAGAGGCTTGTGCATGCACACTGGAGACAAAAATATTGCACTGAGTGTAAAATAATGATGGGGGGAAAATAAACTATGCCACACACCCTGATGTCATGTACAAAAAATTCAGCTTTTTTTTTGCCTAAGTGCTAGTAATCAGATGTTGTTTGATCCAAATCTGTGAAGCTTGTGAGAGTCTTTGAAGATGTTGACAAAAAACTCCATGTTTGCTGTCCTCTGTGAGGCCGTCTGTGCAGATGAAAAGAAAAAAAATTATATATATATATATACATATATATACACATATATATATATACATATATATATATATATATATATGTATATGTACATATATA
>CAEGAD010051842.1:0-45455 GCA_903067055.1 Poeciliopsis paucimaculata | reverse complement strand
ATAACTGTGTTCAATGACACAAAAGTTCATCTTCAGTTTTAACACATTCCCTGTGTTGACTTAAGGAAGATGGATGATTATTTTGTGTCATGCTAAAAAGTAAAGATATGAAGTAAACTTTTTGTACACTTTTTTTTAAAATCAGTTTGTACAAACTTGCAGAAAAATTACACATGCAGATGTTCAATACATTGTCATGAACAACAACAACAAAAATCAAGACATCTTATCTACTACCTTCTTGATTAATGTGGCACAGTGACTCAGTTTTGCAGGTTTTGGGGGCATGGCAGATTTTGATCATATGTGGGGAAATTATATGCACATTTCATATCCAATAATATTCCAAGAATATGATTCAATTTCTAAGTTTGGGTTAAAAACAGAAGAAAAGTCGACATTTGAAAATTTTTTGTGTTGGAAATAGAGATGCTGTTTTATTACAACACTGGATCTTACAGAATTAAAGTGGGTGGATGGATGGATGGATGGATGGATGGGTGGATGGGACAATTTGAAAAAAAATAAAGAAAAAAACGGCTTTTCCACAATATGTAGAGCTTTAACAGCAGAGTCACTGTGATGACATTTGGGAACATATGCTGGGACTGATAGATAGTGGACGGATGAACAAGCTGCTTTTCTCTGGCACAGTGAAAATTCCTGCAGAGATTATTGGGTTGTAAAAGATGCGATCGGTGCAACAGTGTGTGTCTCCGACTGGACACCAACTATGATATGATGCAGACCTGAACTCATCCTGGACACTGTCCTGATGCTGGGCTTTAATACTCACCCTCAGAGCAGCTATATCTGAAGGGAAGCCGTGGATAATGAGTACCATCTCCCTAAGCAACACAGAGGAACAGGTGCGTATTAGAGTTATGGTCTTTCTAAAGTATTACCTACTATAAACACAGTTCAGCAGAAAAACAGCATGTTTACCACGGTCCCCTGCCACTGGTTCTTTTGGCCCCCCCTCTGTGCCTCCCGGCGTTGTGTTGTCCAATCCGCCGCTCAGGGTTGACCGTGAAGCCGACGTAGATACGGCCTTTAAATTTTGGGTTAGTGCAGTAAAGCATGTACACACCGAAGAAGCTCTCCACCTCCACTACCATCATAAAAACCTTAATAACTTCCGTATGAGACGGTGGCAACCGTTAACTGAAATGACCCATGGCTATCGTTGATGAACGAGTGAAACAATGTTCAAAAAGTTAGGGGAAGGTTTGAAAGGTAATAACATGTTATGGTAATGTTATAATGTTTTGCTTCTGTATCAGTTCTGTGACTACTAGTTCCTGTATCGCGGTCAGCCTTTAGTTTAGTGGACCGTTACGATGCCTGATCGAATAAGTTGGAAATATCCCCCTCTATGTACAGAAGGAAAAAAAATCCCATTATTTTTTAAAAATGTTTAAAGTATAATCTCACGTGGCTGTCAATATACTGAATTATAATTATTCTTACAACAACCACTAAAAAGAATGTTGTTGTTTTTTCTCTGTGGACTCCTATTTCGATGATCATTTGTTGTTTTGAAAACAGCGTCACAGGTTAGAAGGCCACTGATTGGCTAATACTTGTCACCGCCATGAGTTTTTTTTTTTGGGCCATACTAATGTAAACTGGTTGTCCGGTGTCCACTTCATGAAATCAGAAGATCACAGGTAACATTTAGTTATTGTAAACTTCTACTGTGCTATGAGAGTCACACACGGACTCTCTTGTAAATAGTTTAATACCGGAAGTCTTTGGACGTTAACTTTCTAAAAAATTTTGTTTGTTTGTTTCTTGAATAAAACCGTATTAAAGACATTTAAGCTGATCCAGACCCGACAGTCATTATTTCTGTATGTATTGTTTCAGATAATCATGGCAGTGTCAGCAGATCACATCCGGGACAAGCTCATTAAGGAGCTCGAGGCAGTGCATGTGGTAGGTCTCTCTGTCATTTCTTTGATTGTTGTGTGGTTAAGCTGCTTCAGTCACTACCATCAGACTCAGTGGCCATCACAGTTTAGCCAATCAGGTTGCGTTGTGGCTTTAACTGGGCCTCAACGTCCCTTTGGTTCTAGTCTTTTTTCCGGCTTGCTGTTCAGGGTTTTGGATTGAATCCCATTTCCAAAGGAACACTTTTCAACTGGCTTTCCCATGCATCTCGGCACACAAATTCACTCGTACTTTGACTATCCCACTGAGAAATGGGCTGCTCCCTTCAGAACCTGATACATCATCAGTTCTCAGTGAGTTCTTGTATGTAAACATCTCAGACTTATTCTGGCCTATATCGGTCGGGTAGACGATCAGCATGCGGTGTTCTATGTCCATTCTGGAAGAATTAAAAGCAAGATACTAAATGTAAACAATAAATGGGCTTTAATGTATTTAGATTTTGCCACTCTGCCTGACAGAGTCCAATCTGAACTGTCAACAAACTCTGCTCTGTGCCAGTGTGTACCATCTGGACAGTTTTTGCTTGGTTTGCTTTGGTAATCATTCAAACCTGATTACCTGTAAAACAGCAGTTCTCCACCTTCCCTCAGTCAGCAGCACTCAACAACAGCAAGCTCCTTTACGGGAATCATCATAAGCTCCGTCTGTCTGTCAGATTCTAACATCGTTGGTCTTAATCAGCGTTTGTAAAATTAATATCTGGGCATTAACCCGGATTCCAACGTCTCTCTAATCAAACGACCAGAGACTTAAAGAGGAGAAGCAAAGCAGATGAGGTGGGAGCAGAGAAAAAAGTTCCACCAAGAGCTGGAAGGAAAAGATCCTTAGATGACAAGAGCTACAGCTTTTCCTTTGGAAAAAATAAAGTATTAATGAATTGAAGGAACTAATATACAAAGTAGTGGTGGGAGATGCAGAGCTGCAGCATTACTTGCATTCTGCAGATACATAGTTGACTTTGGGGAGCAACCCAGTGATAAGACGACCTGACAACTGATTGTCTCGCTGTCTGCTTCTCTGCAGCCTCTTCCTTCATTCTCTGTTATGAACATGGCAGCTTTATTGTGTGGAATTACTTGCTAAAAAAAATACTAAAAAAAAAAAAAAAGATTTTTTTATCTCATAAACACAAAGATTGTTCAGTTAGACTTTCCCACTAACTATTGTTTTTCTAAAGGGAACATTTCCATGGACAGTTTGTCTAATCAGTATTAGACAAACTGTCTAATACTGAACAGACATTCTGATCAGAATGTTGATGTTGTGCTTTTTAGGATGTAGAGGATACCTCTCCGGAAAGATGTGCAGCCAGCTTCAAAGTCCTGGTGGTGTCTGCGCAGTTTGAGGGGAAACCATTGTTACAGAGACACAGGTGGGGATTCAGCGGAGCTGCTGGTGCTGGAACATTTTATTAGTTTCTGATACCCAATGTTTTCCTCCACTTGAAGCAAATTTAAAGAAGACCCTGAGGTCCACCCAGCCTCATTATTACATTATAGATTATTTACAGCTGCAGTCTACTTCTCCTCTCTGTCTGCTTCTGAAGGAAATGCTGTGATCTAATACACTGAAACCATCAAGCTTAGTAAGCATGTGCTTAGCAGCTTTTGTTCACCAGGTTACAGAATCCTGCAGAATAACCAGAGTATGAGGATGACTATAGAAAAGTATGTCAGACAGAAGAAAAGATTCAAAGTTTGACTAAAAGCTGCAGGTGTTTGTTGCTGAGCTCTGCTGTAAACACACACATCTCACTTTGAGCCGTTCTCCTTGGGAACATTAACCCGGTGTGCTGTCTGTGTTTGCAGGATGGTCAACATGTGTCTTGCAGAAGAGTTGAAGGCAATCCATGCGTTTGAACAGAAGACCCTCACACCAGAACACTGGGACAAGATGAAGCAACAGTGACACGTTTCCACCTGCTTCCTGTTTTTGGACTATGTGAAAAGGTTCAACTGGTCCAACTATCTTATTGCTCTGTCTGTCCCACTGATACAAATCTACTGCAAATGAAAATAAAACACTTTCTCTCCCTTTTCTGCATTTGGGTAAATCCTTAGATTCATTTTGTAGTGAAGGAAGAACCAACCCACGCAATAAATTTTTCATAACAGATTGATGGAATGATTGGATATCTACCTAAAAGCAGATGAAATACAGCAGCAGTTTGCACAGACTCACTAAAACTGGACAATAAGACGTCATTCAGATCTTTGTGTCCCAGTTCAGCATAAAAACAAAGACATGTATCCATCTTGATTCTTCAGGTGCTGTTGGCCATTGCAGCATCACTTAAACAGCCGACCTGATGTCCTAAGTGTCATTGTTAACCCTGTTCATCTCTTCCTGATCAGTCCAATAGAGCATCTGTGGGAAATGATGAAACAGGACATTCACATCTCGGATGTGCAGCCATACTTTGTCTTCAGAAAACTGTAAAAAGCTTTTATATTTAGTGAGTCGCATGATAAAAGGGTCATAAATATTAATGTCAAATTACCCTGCAATATAAATCACATCTGTTTATTCACTGGTAGATATGGGGGTAGAGAAATATTAATAAATGGAGGTAGACGCTCTGCCTGTGGAATATGAACGCCACATTTTTAAGCTATTTCTAAAGTTTTGTTGTGTTTTCTTGCACAATGACAATAAAGGAATTCTGATTCTGATTCTAAGTGCAGAGAAACTCCGGACCAAGACCTGAACCCAGACAGTAACTGACTCACCATCCAACCCATGGCTCAGGGCTGGATGGCTCATATGTTAACATAGGGTCACTATGTTATCTTACCAAGCATCACTGGAGAGATTCTGGATGCAGAAGTATTTATTCATACTACTAAAACATACTTGCTGTTTGCTGTGATACTGCCAGCAGACAATAAGCTGAACTGAAAACAGTGCAGCTGTATGGATGACTCACTGTCAGGAAGGCCGAATGCTAAAAGCTCTTGAGCAAAGTGGGACTTGTTCGTCCCATGTCCCAGCTGATGGCAGATCTTCCACTGTGAATGTGATGAACATTAGTGATCCCTGCCAGAAACTAAATAACCACATGAGGCAAACCCCCTGCTGAGAAAGCCAGACTGGTTGCTCAGTGAGATCAGTTGGTGGTGGCTGAGCTAATGGAACTTAACTGGTTCAGTCAATTCGCTGATTTTCACTTCAGTGCTGATGTGGCTGTTTGTGTTGCATTAATGCAACCAGCAGCTCCTGCAGAGCCCAAGCATTTTCTTTTAATATCTGAGACAACGGCAAGGCTGCTTTATTGATTTATTGCCCTCTGACACATAATACAGCAGGAGTTCATGTCTCTGCTGTGGATTCTGTGCCTCATTTTACTCCTGAAAACTCTTGATAAAATAATCTTGATATTACCTGTGATGTTGGACTAGAGTAGAGTAGAGTAGAGTAGCCTGCAGATAAAACATTTTACCAATGTTGGATATAGTGCTTTTCTTTTTGTTTGCAGAGACATTATATGTCTTCATGGTTTTAGATAACATAGATATCAGATGTAGAGCATCTGTGATCATTACTGTCTTACCACAAATTACAGGTTTAATCTGGATTCAGACTACATTATTTGAACACATTAATCTGCTTTGATCTAAACTGTTCCTGTATGTTTGGGGTCAAAGGTGACTCTTCACCCCTCCCCTAAAGTTATTTTCATTCATTCAATGATGTCAAAACAATGCAAAAGAAAGAACAGCTGCAAAAAACTTTTGATTACATGCTATTTAGTTAAATTAATTACAACCTTTCTCAATAATTACATGTAGCGATGTATCATCATGAGGTAAAACCAGCGATGGTTTGGATAACATTAGCTCCTCTCTGTGGTTCCCTCCTTTTGCTACTGTGACTCAGAGACCCCTTACCCCCTCCTCAGGTGTAAATGACATGGATGATGTGATTGTTCAGCTCTGATCTGTTCTGAGTGGCAGCGATGCTGACCACCAGACACCGGGCTCTTCCATTAGCAGCTCTTGGCGGGGTGAGTGGTGGAAGTAATCCCCCCTCAGCCTGTTTCAATTCTCCTGCTCTGTGATGGAGAAAATCACATCACAAGTCAGCTGGTACTTTAAAATAAGTCAGTCTGACCTCTCCATGCGGCTGTGTAAACACTGAATAAACACAATAAAGGATTCATTATCATAAATGACTGCATTCAAACATTTTCCTTTCTCTTGAGTTGTGATCCACCCTCATGCACAACTCTGCCATCATACTGCCCCCCTGGGTGGATGTACAAAAGTCTTTAAATTTAGGAACAAATGTTTACACCGGAAAACAAACAAAAAATTATGAACATTTATTCAGAGGGAACAACATAATATCAAGTTAGAACTATTACTAAAACTCATATTTAGCAGCAGCCCCGTTTTGCTAAGCCACACAACCCAGAAATATTCACACGTCACCTTTACTCCTCTTAGTTTAGTTTGTACTACACTGTTTCTGTTTTAAATCAGCTACAACTCCCAAAAGTTTTATTTCTATTTTCTAAATGCCAAAAATAATGAGACATCTATAATATTTACCTTAATGTATTTTAATGCCACTTATACTGAGCCAGGTTCTGGTTCTGGTTCTGCTAGAGGTTTCTTCCTGTTCCTCTTCACTGTCACTATATGCATGCTCTGTATGAGGGATTGCTGTTAAGTCAAGTGATTGACTCTACGTTCTCATCCTGGGTTTCCTATAAATTATTGAATCAACTTTGAATAATTAAATAAGCTCACTGTATGATAACTAGGATCAATTGGAATGTATGTGATTGAATTGAAGAGATTTTTTGTAAGTGACCTTGACATTTGTTGTGAATTGGAATAATGAACTTTACTGAACTGAATCTAATTATATATGTAAGTATAACAGTATGGGAATCTCCAGCAACTTTGAACTACGCCTGAGTATTATTTTTTGGAGACTCTGTTAGAGATTGATGTGTTTTTGTGTGAACTGACTCCAGAACAAAGACAAAAGACCTGGTGAAGACGTTGGATGAAGACAGTGAGAAACTAAGTCTGTCATAATCCACAGTGAAACGAGGTCTGTATCGACATGACAGTACACATCAAGAGATGGCATCAAGAGGAAAAACATCACATGGACACTGTGGAGCAACATCTCAAGCCAGAAAAGACGGGGAAAAAAATAAATAAATTAGCCACTCCAACACGAAGAACTGTTTTAATTCCCTTGTGACAGAAACCCTCAATATTTTACCTGCCATACAGTTTAAAAGCCACTGTCTAACATATAGTGAAAATTCAGATAAACTCTGATTTGAAGTGTCTTTCCTTATTTTAGCCCTTATTTAATAGAAATAATTTTCATAATTGTAGCTGGTCAGTCAAAAATAATGATAAAAGGCGACATACTAGCCTTTTAACTTCTCCAGAACATTTCAGTCAAAAATGACCAAACCTCTGCATAACCTGACCTCATGTTGACGAGACATTTTAGCCATTTGTTTTGTGTTGGAGCAGGGATCCCTCTACATAGGAGCATAGGAACTCCTGCAATATATTTATTTATTTATTTTTTTTTTTTACATTAACTTCACCCCCAAAATAATGCTACACGAATATAAATCTTTTTATTTCTTTGGACATTTTTACAGTGAGAGACAGAGTATGTACTGAGCATGTTGATCCACCACTTCTGCTGCCAACAATCATATAAAAAATAACGAAACATTATTAGAAAAAGAGTTGCCGGTCCGGTCTCTGGTCATTGCCTTCCTGAGCTCGTCTTACTGCTGACGTCCAACATGGCGTGCAGCTCCGCAGGCTCGTATCCCAGCAGGCCCTGCAGGTTGCACACAAAGCGGTAGACGTAGCGCTTGCCGGCTGTCTTGCGGATGATGTTCTTGTCGTAGTAGTAGCGCAGGCCCCGACTGAGTTTCTCATAATTCATTTTTGGTTTGTTTTTCCTCTTTCCCCAAAGCAGAGCAACCTGGGAAACAAATACTCATCAGAGAACATCCACAATGTGACAAACACAATCTGTGTTCTTTATGTATCTGTGCAAGAGAGATGCAATTAGACTACTTTGTTGGGTTTTTTTCATTTGTTTTAACAATTTTTAAATTGTTGTGACTGTTTTAGATCACGGTTTGGTCACTTCAACAAAGTGTGAAGTTTTGTAGTGGCAGGTCGGTGGTGAGAATCTAATCAAAAAGTCTTGCTGCTCAGCAGAAGGGGGGATAGGAGAGATTTTAGCTCCTTTCACCAAAACACTTCAAGAAACCTTTCAGCATCTCGTCTGCTTGTGTTCTGGGTCAGATCCGATGGGTCAACCCTCTTCTGCAACACCTCTGACTCACCAAGTGATGTCAAGAGTGTAAAGATCAACTGACTTCAACCCAGCAGAAGCCAGCTTGCCTCTAGACACATCTGACTAACATCAGCTAACTTATGGAAAGCACAAATAAAACTCAGAATCCAATGAGAGGAGTTGAAAGGAAATGCATATTTTAGTTTAATTAGAACTAGAATGAATTAGAAATACTTGGTCAGTTTAGCTTCACTAAAGTAACTTCACCCTCCATTGTTGCTGTAAAAAGACCGGCATAAGAAGCAGACCTGCTCACTTCAGAAGCTCCACCTGTTTGCTATGGATGGCCACAGGAACTTCAGACAGCAGGTTTACAACAGGAATGTTTTTTGAAAGAGGTTATTGTCCACTCATAGCTACTCAGTAGTACCCCACCTAAAGAAATATCTCAACTATCACTGTCGAGTTCATTGCTCTCTGTAGTTGTGTGAAGCTGTTCAGTCCCTCTGTTAGGAGTCTGTCTTTTACATTAACCTGAGTCACCAGCAGAGATAGTTTAGATGAACCGACAGGAAGATCAGCAGGTTCTTACCTCATCAGGGTCGGTCAGTTTGAATTCCCACTCATCTCCAGTCCATCTGATGCAGGACTGACAGCTGCTGTCTGTTAGGAGCTCCAGCAGAAACTGCCACAGCTGGATTGGTCCACTACCTGTGGGAGGAAGGCTCAGCTGATCAATGCATAAACCTGGAAAGACAAAATGAGTGTCTCTGTCTGTCCCCACAGCTGTACTAACCAGTGTGACCAGCTAAAATGGCTGCTGGTATCAAAGCTTTGCCCACATGTGTTTTGCTGCCTACGTAGTATTTGAAGCTCCTGTCTTTCTGCTGCAGCACGAAGGCACCATCAGGCTCTCTGTCGTCCAAAGGCTGTAAATCAGTGAGTGGAGCAGTCAAAGCCCGTGGGCTGACGGTGGGGGGGTGTCTGCTGGCAGTAGCCCTCCCCTCCAAGTGTGTTTCTGCAAGAAAGCAGGCACATAAGCACAAGATGTGGTCAGAGTTCACTGTTTTATAAAGTATATGAGTTCAAAGTATAAAACTTGAAAATGCCATTTTTATTCATGTAAAGTTCTTTTAATATGATGTTTCTTTTCTCTAGCTGAGAAACTCCATCTGAGGCACTTAGCTGTTAACCTCAGGGAGACAACGTTTGGTTAATCTTTCTCAGTTTGCACGTTTTTCCACAGATTTCCAGTAGTATTAATGTCTGAACTTTGACTGGGCCATTCTAACACATCCTCTGCTGTGGCCTGACATCTCAGGCTGTGTGTTCAGGGTTTCTCTCCTGCTGAACCTGATCATTTAACACGTTTTCTACCAGGACTGTTCTTTATTTAAAATCATGGATGATGTCCATGATGTTCCCAACTGTGCTTTTGCACATGGAGTTGTTCACATGCAAAAGGCTTTGTCGTTGTTCACATGCCATGTGAACAACGACAAAGCCTTTTTGAGGTAATTCACATGGCAAGTACAAGTACAAGGTTTCTTACAAACTTCTATTGGTGAATAGGTAACATTACATTTGTAATTGGCTGGGTCGGGAAGTTTTACCTATAAAGGCAACATTTAGAAAACGTTGGATATACTAATAAAAAGATTCACATAGTAGTTCAGAGTTATTGATAAACTAAACTTCGTGTGCTGCATTTGTAAATTGTTACATTTTAAATAGTATTTTCACAGACAAACATTCGGAACATTTATGTTTTAATAACCAATATGGAAATATTTTTATTAAAAAAAACAAAACAGTTTTCATCAAATGTTCTTACCTCATGACAAACTGAGTTGAGTGGGTTTTATGTGAGAAGTGAGTCAGACTGCAGGGAAGGAAATGTGAGCTAAATTAAATTACATTTTATTTTTATTACTTTGGTAGCTGTTAACTTGGAGGTTTTCAAAAACCAATTCACCAGCTGAAGGTTATTAACTTTGTTTTTAAATCTACTGAAAGGCTTGCAAAAAGTCTTATAATTTTCAACGTAGCACACAAATGGCAAATGCTAAGACTCGTGATGGAGGCTGGAAGGAGAACGTAAAAAAAGATGTCTGCCAGCATAGAAAATAATAAAGATTTTCTGCATGTTGGTGAAGTAAATGTTAAGCGTGCATCTATCCTGCTTTGCGTTGAAATTTTATCTCACAGTTCTCAGACATGCAACAGTAACAAAGTTCTCCGAGTCGACAGTGAGCAGTCTCTGACTGTATGATGTCACCCTTCTGTAATGACAACAATGAAATAATAATGAGGTTTTTTATGAACAATTTTTTTTTTTTTTTACCTCGGTGTGTTTCTGGTATCAGAAGAGCAGAACTGATGGTCCTTCTGGATTCCTCTGCATTCATCAGACTGTGACCTTCATGTGGGGCAGGAACTGGATCCAGAGTGTAGAGGTCTGAGGTGTCAGCTGAATGATAGTGAAGTGTCTCATTCTGTTGCTCCAGGATGTAGTCTGAGTAGTTCTCTGAGGGGAAAAAAAGGCTGAACTGTAACACCAGTCAGAGCCCAGCTACTGAGTTGCTGACAACCAAAAGGACAGAGAAATCGAGAGCTACCTGTGTACTGAATCTGGTAGGAACATGATGCTTTGCTGCTGCTTAATAAAGAGCTGAAGTCATGGTCGTTCTCTGGAGAAGTTATTTTGAAAACAGTAACAGCTGCACTGCGATCCGCATAGCTTTCACAGCAACATCAGAAATTTTAAACAAAATTTAAAAATAATTTAGAGTTTAATACAAAGAAATGATTAAATAAAATGTCAAGTACTAGCTCATTCCAAGATCTATCTATCTATCTATCTATCTATCTATCTATCTATCTATCTATCTATCTATCTATCTATCTATCTATCTATCTATCTCTATCTTTCTCTTTGTCTCTCTTACTCTCTCTATGGAGTGAGAACATGAGTTTCAGTATTTAACTTAATTTCCTGAGGCACTGAATTTGGGGTTTTTGATTTCTATAAGCCATGATCATAAAAACAACTAGAAACACTTTCAAAATATTTCACTCTGTGTGTATGGAATCTTTGAATAGATGTGGATTGAGGGGTCTGAGGTCAGCTATATGTTATCAAAATAGCAGAAGGGAAAACATCATCATCATGTGCTTGTTGTGACAAATCTTGTCATTTCAATGACAAGATTGCAGTCCTCTCATTGCAGTGGGACTCAGCAGTAGCAGTCATTTCTAATTGTATGAACATGCAGCCCAGTTGTTGGTGAACAGCTGGGTGTGTTGAGTTGAGAACTGTCTACCCCTCCTCAGGGTCTCCAGGTGCTCCCACAGGATCTCTCCTGCAGTGCAGTCGGCCATCAGGCCCAGGAACGCCTCCCTGTCCAGCTCACACAGCTGGCTGCCCTGCAGACCTCTCAGCTCTGAGCAGTGGAGGCCGAACTCAGCCTGGCACCAGTCTAACCAGTGGCTCGCCTCCCATTCTGACCACAAGCTTGGATCTAGACATGTAGATACAAGAGGTACGTAATTCAGAGGTCTTGATACAAATCAATTTAAATAGAAAAAGTAAAAAATAAACCAGGTTGAGGTTGTAGAAAGTTTACCCTGTGGAAAGTGGTGGTTGATAATCTCCTGGGCAAAACCAGAGAAACTGGCCTGAACAGCCTGGCTCAGGACGTCCTTACTGGTTGGGGTGAGAGGAGGGACGTCTATGGAGTCTAGCTCTAGGATACAAGTAGAAAAAACAACCAGACAGGATACCAGGCAGCTGAGTGTATCAGCCATTATACATTCATCCATCAATTATCATTAGTTAATTGCTAAATATATATATTCTTATATGAGGCAAAAAAAAGAGTTAATGCATTTCACCAAACTGAGGAGTGGGTTACATAACAATCTGAATTATATAGCATCTGAATTATAAATTTTGACTATGTAAATATCAGACGTTTAAGTGCAAATAAATGATCTATGATCCCTGGCCGGTGCAGAACATCATGAAGCCATGAAGCCATGAAGAACAGTGACGGATGGAAAGATGATCAACACGATCATAACGTCTTATGTGAGGGTAAACTTAATAGATAAATGTTACCACAAAACCGCAACATTTCAAATCTGATTTCTGTGGTGACCAAGCTGACAAGATGGGAAAAGAGTTTAAGATGATCAGGCCAGTGTTGCTATGCGTCATGCTTTTAATGCAGAATGATTTCTGTTTTTATATTTTGCCTTTTGGGTAGTTATCCAGTGTTCAGACCGGGATGAAAGGAAACCTGTAAGTTCACATTTCTATGAAAATGCGATGTCTGTAATGACTGTGCCATTATTACAAAATAATATTTTCTTATAGTTGGGTGATTTAGAGAAATATGAAGAGTAAAACAGCAATTCTTCTTATGATACACATTTTCATTATAGCTACATCTGTTTTGTAGGAGCCATATATATGTTGTTTAGAACTTAATACAAAATTTTATTTTTTGTTTATGAGTTTAATTTTTTTACTATTTTATTTGAAAAAGATAAGCATCTGTAATTGTATTGTGCTTAAGCTTGCTACGTGGTGCCTTTTGATTGGTTGTCTAATTAGTTTATAAAAACCAAAGTACTTGCTCATTGTAGAAGTCTGGCACCTTGAGAGTAACACAGTCTTTTGACCGTCACTTTCTATTTGTTTTGAATCTGTTTGTTATTTTTATTCTCTTTTTGCTCAGTAAAGACTTAAAGATGACCGTCGGATTCAAGACCTCTTTATTTTTTAGAAGAAATGTGTCGCGTACGAAAGAGCTTTAAGGGGCCAGACTAGTGAGAGCTTGCCGCACTTACATGTTTGTTAAAGGTTGGGCGAACCGCCGCATGCACGCAAAACTACAAATGCCACTTAATTAATTTATTGATTCAACAGTGGAACAAAATTAAACTGAATTTAAATAGCTTTTTTTTGAGTGTGAGGAATTGTGATTCTGAAAATCCAAAGCCTGCAATTATTTACTTAATTAATTACATCTAGAGACATTTTTGTTCACTGAGTCCCAACGTAAAAACATGCCACTGTCTTTTTGTTGTCAATATAAAACACATAGAAATTGTGTAGCGATTAATGAAAGTCAGTGAATAACAAGCAAATTCTAACTTAACAGTGTGAGTTATGTTAATTTCTTGATTACAGGCTGAAAGAGCAGGTTTGTTCTCACATCATCAGCAGAGTGACGCATTAAGCTTCTAATGAAATTAGTTTTATTGTCAGTGTGTTGAACAGTCACACACGCCTGGTCAACGCTGCAAAACACTGCTGATGTTATGATATTAATCATCATTTAATATTTGCAGATGAACATTCTTGTAATGCAATTACAAATCAAACTGGTAACAATAATTCTGAAACAGTTTGGAAATACACCTGTATAGTTTAGTGTTATTTATTATTATACTATGAATAAGATGACATGAAGTTAAATCCTGTGTTTATGATCCATAAGCGGTCTGTTGCTCAACATTTCGTAGACTATGAATAATGTGACATTTATCTTAAATGCATTATCCTATAGAAATTAAATGAAAGAGATAAGTCCTACCATAGGCATGGCAGTCCATCTCCAAGGAGATCAGGTGGAGTGAAGCAGGAAATCCCGCAGGGCGGAATGAGCCTTTAATCTGAGCGCAGGGTCTGGAGGTGGGGACAAGGCTGTGACTCTCAGTCATGCACATGTGGGTAGGACTAAAGACAAAAATTTACAGCAAAGTGAAGATCCTGGAAACCAAAGAGGGAATATGATGACGTCATGATTTCATTAAGACCTTTTTCCACAGAATGATGGGAAAATTTGTTAAAAATCATTAATAATCTGTATTCTGATGGTTAATCGGCTATTTTATCCTCAAGTCCACATTGTAAAGAGTTTTAGGGGTAATTTTTAAGTTATTTTTGATATAATTATTATTTAGAAGATACATATATTGTAGGAGTCCAATTTGTTTTTTTTACCTGCAAAGTGTCTTCTGGTGATTTTTGTGTTACTGTCTTTACCAATGTATATGTTGGTTTAGGTTTATGCTGTCAAGAAACTGAATTATCAACAATTATTTTTGTGAGGCTACTTCATTTTTACAATGGTTAATGTTCTGATCAGTGAAAAAGTGCATCTTAACTGTTTTAATTAACCCAAAATGCTGTATAATAGAAATAAAGCAATGCAATATATATATATATATATATATTTATATATATTCCCACCGTGGGTGGTTCCTATCCTCTGAGAAGGTCAAGGTCAAGAAATATAATTGCTCCTTATCAGAGTGGCTTTCATAGAGGAAGAGGAGCAATAGATCCTGTTTTGTATTTAGAAGATGATGTTAGAAAAGCTCAGATTAATAAGGAAACTGTTGTTCCTGTGTTTTTTGATGTAGAAAAAGCAGACGATATGGAAAGAAGGGTTAATGATTAAATGACATCAGATAGGTATAGGAGGTAATATGTTTAATTGGTTATGGGATTTTTTATGTGACAGAAATATTCAAGCTAAAATAGGATCTCATGTTTCACAACCACGAAAAATAGAAAATGGAACTCCTCAAGGAAGTGTGGTAAGTCCAACATTATTCTCTGTTATGATTAATAATATTTCCAAAGAATACTCAATTAGCTTTGGCAAATCGCTTTTTGCTGATGATGGAGCATTATGTAAAAGGGGAAGAAATGTAGAACATCTTATTTTAAAACTTCAGGAAGGCATAGATAAAGTGGGTAAGTGGGGGATAGAGTGGGGTTTCAGATTTTCAATTGAGAAGACAAAAGTAATGTTTTTTACAAATAAAAAAGTTGGAGTTGATAAAAAGTTGTATTTATATGGGAAAGCATTAGAAAGGGTTGACTGTTTTCAGTTTTTGGGAGTAGTTTTTGATAAGAATCTAACTTGGGAAAATCACATAGAACATATTATGGAGAAAAGTAAAAAGGTTCTTAACATTATGAGGTGTTTAGCAGGGTTGACATCACTTAAAATGTTTATGTGTCACTAATTCGGTCAAGAATAGATTATGGGAGTGTGGCGTATGGTTCAGCGGCTAAAGGTTAAAAACATTAGATGTTTTTCAAGCTGGAGCATTGAGAATTTGTTTAAGGGCAGTTAAATCAACTCCAGCATGTGCTTTACAAGTAGAACCAGGAGAAATGCCATTATGCATTAGAAGATAACAAATCATGGTTAATTATTGGATAAATTTAAAAGGACATAATGAAGATCATCCAGTTAAGAAAGTATTAGAAAATTGTTGGGAAAGAGGAAAGGTAAAAATTAATAGTTTTGGGTGGGTTGGAGATGACAGAGCGAAAACATTTAATGTGTATAACAAAGAATTTAGTCCAACAGTATTGTGGCCTTTGAGACCTACATGGACATGGAAATATATTATTATAGACAGATCACTATCAAATATTAAGGAAAAAATATAACAAATATGTGCCAAGAATTTTATAATCAAATACAGAATAAATGTAATGATTATTTGCAAATTTATACTGATGGTTCGAAAGACCCCAAAAAATGAAGCAACTAGTATAGCAGTGGTGATTCCTGAATTAAAGATTAATATTTCAAAAAGAACATCTAATTATCTGAGCATATATGCAGTAGAATTATGTGCTATATTATTAGCTTTAGAATGGGTGGAGGATACTAATATAAATAAAATAATAGTTTGTAGTAATTCACTATCTGCATTGCTGAGTATTAAATATATTATATGAGGTTATGGCTGTTCATCACAGAATATGTGAACAAAATAAAAATGTAATATTATTTTGGACTCCTGTTCATGTAGGTATTTTGGGTAACGAAAGAGCAGATAGGTTGGCTAAGGAGGCTAGTAAAAAAGAAGATATTGATATGCCAGCAAAGTTATCTAAATCTGAAGGCAAACGTATAGTTTGGAGAGAAAGCAAGAAGATATGGAAAATTAGGTGGGATAATGAAATTAATGGAAGGCATTTATATAGGATTCAAAATACAGTTGATGTAGTAAAGATTAGAGGAATAAACAGGAGGGAGGAGATAATTATAACTAGAATAAGAACCGGTCACAGTTTTTTTAATGGAACTCGTTTTAAGATGGGGAAACATCTTACTGGTTTATATAGTTGGTGTGATTCTGTAGAAACAATGAAACATGTTTTTATTAGTTGTAGGGAATATGTAAATCAAAGAAGATTATTAAAAACGGAATTAGGTTTTAATAAGGAATTGAAATTTGAGAACGTGGTTGATCAGTTAAATAGTATTGAGGGGGAAAAGAAGATTTTTCATTTTTTAAAGAACACTGGGATCATTATGAGAATTTGAGATGTAGATATTAGGAGATGGCAACAGTAATGGATGCAAGCTGCCGTTAAAATCTAAAGAAGAAGAAGTAAATCTGCAACGGAAAACCTTGAACAGAAGTTTGCTGCAGTGAATAAAGAAAATGCAGCTCTGAAAGAAAAACTCCTGGAGGCTGAAAGATACAAGCGTCGATGGAGCCTGAGGCTGTCGGGCCTCAGAGAGCAAGAAGGAGAAAACCTGAAAGAAAAGGTAGAACAACTTCTCTCAACAATCTTACCGCAATGGGTGGATCAGGCAGGAGATGTGATCGATACAATCCATTGATTAGGAAGAAAAGAATACGGACGGATCCGTCAGGTCATCCTGCAGTTCTCCAGGAGGCGCCACTAGGAGGAGCCATCGAGACACATTCTGGAAAGTCACGAAGGATTCAGCGGTGTGCAAGAACAAGGTCTGCGTTTTTGTGTTTTTTTCCCCTTTTTTAATATGCATACCTACTTTCATATTTAAGATTTGCTGTTGCCAAGGCGGCAGAGTTGGCAAAAGGTTTATTATCATACCTTAAAAGGGACACATGTAACAAGTTGGTTACTTGGAAAATTGTAATAAAGCAATGTTTCACTGGGAGTTTTGGTGAGCCAGCCAGGTTCATAGAAAATATTATTTTCCTGTAAATATGCTGGCCTTTTCTTTCTATTATTATTATTATTATTGAATAAAAATCGTATTTTTTTGTATGAGGTCGGTAATTTTCACAGACTATTAGTTATCTTTTGAGCTTTCAGCAGGCTGCTGTCTCACAATAAGGCAGAGACCCGGTTTTCACTGCATTTTATATGGGTTGGCGAGAGTTGGTGGTCAGTTTTGTACGGTGTTTGGCGAATGATTCAGGTCTCACAGGAATTGGAGAGGAGCGGGTTGTAGATTTTGTCTTCTGTTCTTTTGTTTGCAATAAAAAAAACCGTCATGGTTTCAAAAAAAAAAAAGACAGAAAAAGTCTGCGTTTTGCTCAGGATTTCATTAAGGAAGAGAAGAACTGTGGCCTAAGATTACCAAGGCCAGATCCCAGGGTCAGGTGACCTTTTACAGAGGTCACATCACAGTGATCGACGGCAAGGTGATCAAAGCTTCATCACCCTTCTGAGACTATAGATTATTCTCTGTTTATTGCATCCTCCTATTACAGAGTTAAAAAATAAGCAGTACAGTTTTTACTTTTAATATTGAGTTATTTCTCTAAGCTGCTTGCCATAGTTCTCTTATCTGCACTCCACAAGTTATTTTTGCTCAAATGAAAAAGGAGTAGTTTTAAGTTAAGTTTAGTTTAGTGAAGGTTGTGGATGCAAGGTTGATCTTAGTTTTTTTTTCCATGTCACAATGAAAAGGGCATTCTTAGACTTCACACTTTAGTTCATTCTATCTCAACAAAACTTTGAATTTTAAGGTTTGTGTCTTTAAAACTTATCTTTTCTGTCGTTTTTATTTTTATGTCTTTAAAATCTAATCTCAAGTTTTTGTCGCTAAATGTAAGGAGCTTGAGAGAAACTGTCAAAAGGAAGGCTATGTTTATGCAGGGGCGTATCGAGCCCTGTTTTAGGGGGGGCTTTATCCCCTCCTAAAACTGTATCTCAGCACCAGTGACGTGCGGTGAGGATCATAGCTGGTGAGGCACTGACGTCATCAGAATCAGATTTGCAAATGGATGCTTCGATTGAAAAGCCACTTGAGAAAACTGTTTTAGTGTCGAAATGTAGTCATCCATGTTGAAAGTCGTGATAGGCCAGAGAAGGAAAAAAATCTCTATCTCTAATAATCTATCCCTGCACTTGACTTGCTTACCGTATCGTTTAGCCTAGCTCACCGTCACTTACTCTGCAGTTGTGGAGACGAATGTCTGGGATCTTGAGCGCCCCCTTGCCATGAGGCAAGAGAACTGCCTGCCTCACCTCCAACCTGTTCTCTGCCGTTATAATTGCTCAGCACACAAAACATGTTACACAAACACAGTTGGTGACAAAAAGCACTGTACATTATATACATAAGCTAAATTATTGAAAAACAGTTCACATATTAAATATGTTTAAACCATTTTATTGACACCGTACAGCAACGTGCTCTGTCCGCTTAGCAGCCAGGCAGTTAGCCAGGGGTTGGCAATCCAAGGTGAGGCTGAGCTCGCTGCTGCCTCACCGGCATCGCTTCCTAGCATTTGAGTGGGAAATTAAGAAAATTCAGCGATCTTGAAGAAAGAATAATCGAAATTGGTGAAGCTACATGAAAAATAAATATTTTTTAGTACAAACCACTGGATGAATATAACAATTTAAATTATTTTACTATTATATATATTTTTTTCCTCCCCTGAGGGAGGGCAAGTCACTGCTCAGCACCCCTGAATAGGATTGCCACCCATCCCATAAAATATGGAGTCGTCCCATATTTGGCCGTTAAATGTGCGTCCCGTATTGAACCGATACATTACTGTCTGATAGACTCGCCTATAATAAACACATCAACACTAAGTTTGACAATAATGGTCAAAATAAAACAGGAAATATTAGGGTCAGTTACACTGTCGTAGCGGGAGCTAAAGAACCCCAGAACGCTACGGACCGACGCTGAACGTCATGGTTGCCTAGAGACGGACACTACGCAGCCGCGGTGAGCTGCTAGCAACCCGCGTCTTTTTAAAACATCCTCCACCTGATTCCATGTCCGTAGAAGAAAAAACGCTTTAAAAAATACAGACGTGAGTGAAAAGACCCACATTACAAGCTGAACAGTTTCCGTGAGGATGGATACTGTGAACATCAATTGACAAAAAAAACAATGTGTCCGTCGTGGCACAGTTTGCTGCTGTGTGAGAGACAGAATGGATCAGGAGAGGAACCGCAGACCCGTCAGAACCTAAAGAACCAGAAATCAGCGTCTCTTCATCCTCAGTCATCTCCTGAGGCTGATATGGTACAGAACATTTTGCTATAATTGATTCAGTTTCTTATTGTGATTTTAGTTGATTTTAGTTTGATTATTATTATTGCTTAGGATGCTGAGTTTGGATATTTAATAAATAATAGCATTAGCCAAAATAAATGGCCAGTTAAAAAACAAATCATACTAATAGATTAACACTAAATACACCAATATTTCCTACATTACATTATTTTCCATGTGTTTTATTCACAAATGTTGATATATTTTATGAATAGTTGTTCAGTGGTCATTTAATGTATTACTTTATTAACATTCTATTAATGTCATTTAATGTCATTTATTGAAGAAAAAACATATTAAGCAAAAATGCACCAGACCTGCAGGCCAGGGGCGGTTCTAGACGGGGGCCAAGAGGGGTTCTGAAGAAATTATACTAAGTAAATGTCTTTAAAATATTGGCATGGCTCATTTTGTGCTCCAGTAAAAAAAAGCATGTACCTCTGTTTTGAATTTGGGAAAAAAAAAAAATCATATTTCATTTATCACTAAAGAAGGGTTCAGTGAATGCACACATGAAACTGGTGAGTTCGGTACCTCAAAAAAGGTTAAGAACCACTGCTCTAAATGCTTGTATGAAAGGCGACGTCCACTGAAGATATTTAATGTCAGTCACGGCCAAAATGGCTGCTAGCTGAGCTGCAGTCAAGCCAAGGTCAATGCCGGAAAGTATTCAGGCTTCAACTTGCACTTAGATGTTGTAAATTGTTTTTTCCAAGTTATTTTAAGCCTATTGTCCTGGTCTTTATTTGATCAAATAAAGACCATGAATACTGTATCTTCTAAGGGTCTGTTTCAAACCAGGTTATGTATGAATACCATTAAGGGACTTCCATATGAGGTGAATGGAGAAAACATAATCAATATAAAGTGTGATTTTGAATGTTTTCTACACTGTGTAAAAAAATATAATAAAATAAAAACCAATAAGTAAATATTCCAGATCAGTTTAATATTATAAAGAATAAGGTGAACCTTTTAATTATCTCATCTTTTCAAAGCAGCTTACTGGTTGGACTTTACTTTAGATTCTAAATATTCTAATATAGTGTTATATATTCTTCAATTTGCTGTACTGTTTTGTGAAGCTGTTATATATGACTGGAAATAATCATCAAACTTTACAACAGACTAATTTCCACATTCCATGCATGTAACTCAGAGATCATGCGATGGAACAACCCGTGTGATTCTGATCGGTTCTGTCTCATTTGGATTCCTCAAAGAAACAAACGTCTCAGATTAGATGAAAACGCCTCGGAACCAACTCAGGTTTCTGTTGAATGCAGCTCATCTTGCACAAACAAAGCCAACAATGAATCCCAACTCCTGCACTGGAAGTTCATTATTTTTTTTTTAATTCTGTATTTTTGTTGAAAAGAAAAAGTTGCCGTGGTTAGTATTCAACGTTTTAATGGTTTTTTTTTTTCTTTTTTTGCTGGGGGTGGGTCACGGACGTTTATTGTCGATTTAAATCCCTTAATGTTTTCAAATTTGAGTGATTGCAACCACACATCTGCAATCTGATGACAATCAAATTTTTGACAAGTTGAAGCAGAACAAAAACGTGTTGAACTCCAATAGAGGAAGCCCTGGGGCTGAAAGGTAAATCTCAACTGAAATGTGTGATCCTTTTTTTTCCTTCTTTCTTTTTTTGTTGCTTTAAAGTCTTAAAGACGTGAGAAACTCCAAGGCATTTTCCCCATTTTAATATTTAATTAAAATATTAATTAATTTTAATTAATATAGATTTCTGTAATAACCCACTGCTTAATGCAATTTCATAAGGTCTGATTAGACTGGGATCATGCGTCCACATAACTTGTCCCCCAACAAACAGCAGTGTATACCAAAAGCAGTTATGTGCTGACCTTATATATGAGTATGTACTTAGAGATTAAAGCAGTTCCCACAGTGGCTTAGCGCCTGTTTTTCCAGTCGACACCTTATGAAGCTAGTGGAAAGAAAGATAAACAGGGCAAAGCTTGAAGCAAACAAGCGCCACAGTGATGATCTAGTATTTATTTAAACTTTGACGTCCTCTGCAGTGGTTCACATGTTCAAAGGTAAAAAAAAATTTAAAATAAAAATCCCTCGAGTAACTGGATGATGCCGTGAACATTGATGCTATTTTACCCTCCCATATTTATCCTCAATGTCATACCGCCCTGCAAGGGAAAAACAAAAATCTAGATCACAAACACAACAATATTTGGAATAAAAAAAACAATTCATAGCTCAGTGAATTCTACCAGCCACCTGCAGTTCCCAGCTATGCACAGCAGGGAGAGCTTTTCCTCAACAAATGGACAGCGAGCCGTTCAACGGCTATCGCCTTTGAGGTGTTTGGGGTCAGTGCTTTGTTTGTCACAAACTGCTTAAACATTCGACCCAAAGATCTCCAACTCGGGGAAGCAGCCATACATGCAGCAGGAAATCTGTGTTAACATGGAGGAAAATAATACTTAAATTTCCACAAAGAAAAAAGCAAAACACATTTTCATATTCCCTTTGGCACGCCCCCTATGAGGGAAGTAACAGAACCCAACACTTAAAACATAGAGCAACCAAACGTTAAAACCAACAGTCCACAGATAATAAAAATAAAGGAAAATACATATTTGGTTCTGTCAGAGTATCAAAACAGTAAAGATAACGTCACATTCCTCTTGCAAAGGTATAATTCTGTTGCTGCTATTGAAAGATCCACATTGGCAGGGAACTCTCCCAGAACAGCTTTTAGACAAAAACGTCAGTGTTTACATTCATTATTGTGTGGATGTAATAGATGCAATAGATAACTCCACATGTAACAGACTTTAATGGACCTTTTGCTTCTTTGTAATCTCATACTTAATTTTGTCCAATACCAGAAGGAGTCGACTGCCATGTTTCGAGCGTCGATTCGTACCCACCAGGGGGACGTTACCTGCTCCAAAACTGACGGTTTTCAGAATCTGCTCGCAGCTTTTTGAAAGGAAATGTGGCTATGTGCTATCGGTGAAGACTTTCTAACCACAGGATAGAAACATGTCACAGCTGGTTGATACAGGAATAAGAACACCAGTCGGTGACAGTGGGGGGGGGGGGGGGGTAAAAGTAAAATGCTTATTCTAAAAATAAGACTTTACTTAAATGTAATGTAATTCAATTAGAGTAATTGAACTACATAAGTACCATTCAAGAGTTTTTGTGACTTTATACTTTATCATTTAAAAACCAACAGAATTACAAAAGGAAGTAAACTAAATTTAATTGGGTACAAATCTTGTGACAGGTTGGCAAAGGTGTGAACTGACTTGGAGCTCATTGTGTTTCATGCGTTTTTATGCTTTTGCTATATACAATGTCAATTTTCATTAAAAACATGTAGAAGTCGGGTGTACTGAACTTCTTTTCACAGTATCCATGAGTGAAAAAGCATGACATGCGGAGTTTTTAAATTTGCAAAGTTACGGGACACAACCGACCTTGCATGTGGAAACATCTGAACTTTAAAAGGAAAAAACTTTTTGACTGTCACTTTCATAAAATACAGTCTAACGGATGTGAACCAGTCCGTATGTGCTGAAAATGAACATCGAGACATATTTTCTTGTCTTAATGCCTGAGATGAATGCAGACTGAGAAAAGACTCAGAGACAATACAGAGGTATGCATGTTTCAGGTGTGGCCAGACACTCACACAACGTCTGGATCAGCTCCCAAACAGTTGTGCGTACGCGAATTTGTCACATGCACAGTTACTCTTCCACTGAACACCACCAGCTCAGCAATACGCCCTTGCTTTGCAGGTGTTGCAATAGACTCCTGTGATTTACATACTTTCCCACACAGTTGTTCTTTTTGATACTCCTCCCGCATTTCCTGGTTTCCACTGGTATGAAATGCTTCAGGTGTATACGCACAAGGTTTCTCAGCTGTGTTCACCTGTCAGCTGAACCCACTTAAAACAACAAGCAAAAGCTGACGCAGCTGCAACGACTGGGAAATTAATCATATGTTCTCTTTTCAATTTGACTGATCTCTAAATGTCCGAGCAGAGATCAGGAGTCGTCCTTCTTAAGTGAAGTCACTTTCCATACTGAGCAGAAATTAAAAGATGCTTTTTCTGAGTGACTTGTGTCCAAAAGCACAACTGCCCAGTTTTGGGCTTTCACCTAATGTTCTGCTGCCACCAGCTAAACAATCTGGGCCTTGTGGACGTATGAAGTGTGGGGGTTATGATTGTGAGGCTGAGGGCTCATCCTGTTCTTTGAGAAATTCGAGCTGGAAGCAACGCTATCCTGATCGTCAGGATGCTCCTGACTGGCAGGGCCACCCAGCCCTTCGTCGATCTCATCCTCATCGTACGCTACTTGTGGGTATGTGCAGCTTATGGGAGGGGGCTGGTAGTTCCTGATGACACTTCCTGAATGGGAACCCCCATCTGTTGGGATGACGGCATTGCCATTCATCTGTCTTATGATCTCCGTTGAGCGGACCACGGGATATTTCGGCTGCAGCAGAGGAGGAAGCAACCGAGGGTCCTGCTGCAATGGCAGAAAAGAGACGGTCACTAGTCCCATTGTCATCAGGCAAATATGTAAGGGATTAGTAAGCTGGGTGAGAAGTTTTCCATAACTTGGTTGAAGCAAGCTTGGACGTGCCGCAAGCAGCATGAGACTCTTACCAAGGACATGTTGCTGTTTCTCACATATTGCTCTACTCTAAGCCGGGTTTCACTGTCCCGATCCGTAGGCCTGTCCCTTCCCCTCCGGGAGCTGTTGTAGATGGACGGTCTGCCCAGAGAGTCGTACGCAGGAGCCCCTCCTCCGCGCCCACCTGAGACAGTTGATCTGCTGTCACGGCAACGGGCCTGCTCCTGTTAAAGCAGAAAAACATGCTCTTTTGAAAGATGAACTTATCAACTGCATAGATAGTAATGTTTCCTGATTGTGTGATAAGGCGAGTTTGCTAGAAGCTGTGAAAATGCAAAGCTAAATTTCTGTCCTAACCAAGATGTTTTTACAATTATATTGTGTTGATCTGTTTCAGGGTCCTGCAAATGCATTCATGCCCTTGAACTTTTTCACGTTCAAGGACATGAATGCAAGGGCTAGACTGGATTGCTAAAGTCAATAAAACAACAAGGTTTATTTCAATAAAATACATTCAAATAAATATTAAAAAGAGGATGCAGTCTTCTAATTAACTGTCTGAAACACACAGAAGAGCCCACACCGAAAAATTCTTAAATATTATCCTTCTGCTATAACTCATCTAAACAGCAGTGCTTCTATTCTTCCTTTCAGAGAGGTTGTTAGCTATCAAGCTAATGGACAATATCATACTCTTTTTAGCATACTATTAAGCCTATGAGTGATGTCACTCATTTGTTAGCATGCTATGAAACTAGTGGGTGATATCGTACTCTTGTTAGCATGATTGGAAGCTTACAGGTGATAGCATTTATTTGTTAACACGCTACGAAGCTAGTGGGTTTGACGTTGTCTTGTTTTTTTTTCTCTCTTACACCAAATCAAATCTAGCTATCATCCACCTTACACCTGTGGGTTAGTTAAAACATAGCGGTTTGTTTCATTAGTTAAACAAAGCCTCTTGTGTTTACTGTATTGGTCAAGAAGTTTGTCTGCAGTTTGCAGTCCATCTGTAATCTATGCGAAGCTCGGACATGATGGGCTTTGGTAATGACGTTAACGTAAACAGTGTTTAGCTCTTCTCCTCATCAGATTAAACATGCACTCAAAGTGAAACAGGATTTTTCCTGTTGTCAGTGGATTATCATTCCAAAACTTTAAGTGAGTTTTCCATTTAAATTTCAAACTTCTCCATTCACTGATGGGTCTCTGCATCACCAGAAGCACAGAACTCAGAAAAAATTTCAAAATCCAATCCTCCAGCACAGACTGCAGGATTCTCCATTTTTCTGAAGTGTGTGGTCCTTGCTAGTTTGCAACCGCTACATCTTATTTATTACAGACATACATAGTGTCGACATCTGACCAAGTTATACTAAGTGTAGGTTGAGTCGCAACAAACCAGTAGATGGAAACAAGCCTACTTCCCATTTTGTTTTGTTTTTGTGATGTTTTAAAAGTTTGAACAAAATTTTTATCATAATTTTACTTACACACAGCTACTAATTGGCGAGAAATTAGAGCTAAGTTATATATTTGACATTTTTATAGTAACCAGTGACTTTTTGAATCTATTAGGCTTACATTATCAGACAGTGTTTTCATACTTTAAAATTAGCAGCCGAATGACTTGTCTACAAGTAGTTTAGAGAGGAGTGAGGATGTAAAGCCAAAGAACCCAAACGTCCCAAAAAAATCTCCATCTGAAAGGTCTTTGGTTATACATTGTGTTACTGTTGATGTCAAAGTCTGAGACGCACTACATTCAGATCGGAAATGCCGAACTTCAGAACTTAGCCGCGCGGCATCTGGACAGTAAAGCCTCAGTCCCAGGCCCCGGCCTTGCATGCAGATTTACATTGATCTGTAGACTGACCCCCAGGGACGACAGGCTGTTCCTCAGGGTTCCCTCCACCCTCAGAGGGTGGTGTTCCTCAAGCTGCAGTAAAAAGAAATACAAGTTTACTCATTAAAACAGGCGGGGGGTGGGGGGAAACCCCACAAAAATGACAACTAATAAGAGGACTGCTGAAAATGTAGTGATTTCAGCACATTAAAGACTAACTTCTAGTAGCACCTCTCTGGCATCAGTGCTGACAGAGTTCACCCTCCTGAACGAAGCTTGTCTGGACAGAGTGCTTATTTCCTCTCTGGAAAGATAAGAGATGGGAAAACAACTATTAAGCTGAGGTTTTAACACTGCATCACATATAGATAATGCATGTAACTATATTCTAATTTTTTCATCTTTCTTCTCATTGACTCAGACATCTGCTGTATTTTCTGTCAAAACTGCTTTATGACTTTTAATTTGTTTTCATTCATGCATATTTTGTCAATTTGCACTCCAGAAGTGATAATCTGAATCTGATTTTATCTAATCTTCAAAAAAAAAAAAAAAAACACATCAGTCTTATCTTGTACTTTTTCTGAGTCAGCTCCTTCTTCAGCTTCTTGTTCTTGCGTTGGTGGTGACAAGTGAGGACGAAGAAGGTGACGAGCATGAGGATCAGCAGGCCGGCCGCCGCGCCTCCCACAATGATGAACATCATCAACTTATCAGGACCGATGTCGGGCTCAGGGGGCGCTGTGGAAGCAGGTCGCTTAGATTAAAGCCGTTCACACACATATTCATCATGGATTGTGACGGGTCACTCTGTCAGCTACCTCCTAAAGTGATGGTCACAGTAGCCATATTTTCACCCTCTGAGTTCTTCACCAAGCACTGATAGATGCCGGAGTCGTTGGTGTTAAGGGGTCGCTCAAAGACGAGTCTTCCATCAGGGTGAGGAACTGCACCGCTAGGAAGCTGTCCACCTAATCTGGAGGCAAAATAAAAATTTTAAAAGTCAGCTGCATCATGTACCTTTTATAAAGAATATGTTTTTTTTTTTTTTTTACATATTTGTTAAAACTGTCACCATGTTGTGACTGTTTGTTATGAGACTGATAATCTGTGAAATGATCAATATCCCTGAATAAAGTGGTCAATTTGGGAGATATATTCTATAAAGAAACATGTAAAAAACAAAATATGTGCAACATTTTCAGTTTCCAACAGACATTTTGTACAATACAGCTCCTATTCACCGCTGATGAAAAACACCGCTCCCGGTCAAAAACAACCAATCAGAGCTAGGAGGAGGGGCTTCATTTTGTCACTCAATCTCATGCACTAATGGCAGAAGAGCTTTTCGCCGTTCATCTGCCATCGTCAGGAGCAACGCTAACTAGGCTGAGCACTTACAACAGGATCTGCCTACATGGAAAAACTGTGGCGGTAGCAGAGAGACAGGGGAGAGCAGAGGGGGGTGAGCAGCACCATACGAGATTGTGATTAACAGCTCTAAGACCCGCCTCTGATTGGTTGTTTCTAGTTAGCATTCAGAGAAGACAGAGGAGCTCGAGTTTTTTCACAGATTATCTGTCTCATACCATACTGTCACAACATGGTGAGAGTTACAACAAATATATAAAACAAATGTTTTCAAAAACTTTAAGTGCAGTCTACAAATCGAAAAATAAAATATTAATGAGATAAAATCCCAGTTCCAACTGCAGAAATGTTGAGCAGATGAGAGCAAAATTATTCAACAGTTCTTTCTGTGGATTGCTTATTTTGTTTATTTTTTTATTATTTTTTTTAATTACCATGATGAAACACAGTGGAGGTGGGAGCATCATGTTATGGCAATGCTTTTCTTTACAAGGGTCTGGGAAGCTGATCACACATGTTGGGAGGATGGATAAGTACAATCCCAGAAAATAAGTTTAGAGGCTTTTAAAGGCAGAAATGCAACATTGGGGCACACACTACACACTGTTTAAAAAAAAAGAAAGAAACAAATGCAAAACAACAAAAGATTTCAGAAGAGCATTTTTTTGTCCAGAGGAAAAATGACGGGTGCTGCAGCCCAACCTAGAGTCCATCTGAGCGCGTCCCTGTTTGGCAACAAGCAAACAGGAAAGCTCAGCACATAAAGATGAAAGATCATGACGTTTCATTGTTCTAACCGACGGCTTCGCACCCAATCTTAACAGTATTCTTATTTTTTTAGAAGAGAGGGTGTGAGGCAAAATAGGCATTTGTTCAGCTAAACACCCAGGCCAGCTGGGTGACTCATGAGTTCAGCATCTATGAAGGGTGTTGCCCCGCTGTAGTTGTTGTTTTGAATGCATTTCATTCACTTTACATAGATTAGAGTTTCATCATAACTTATCAACTTATCATCTCTCAAAACACACATATTCACACGTGTCCCCCACAAAGCTTGCTGGGCTAGAAAACACGCTTTGAACTACCTGATAAGACTTTGGCAAGAAATGATAAGATGATAGAAATATACTTTAGGAGTAGAAATGTTGAAGTCAGATTCTGTTAAAAGGTAATAAGTGGACAATACAGGTACATTAAAAAAATATTATCATTGGACACAGAACTCTGTGAACAAACAGCTTCTTCAGCCATGACATTTAGTGGTTATACTGCTCGTCTTCTGGACATCTGTCCAATCAGCAGCTATCAGCTATTCACAACAACCAATGACTGATGGGCAGCCATGAACATTCATACTCTAAATCATAGGAATGTAATGAGGCATAATATTAACAGAATGATTCCAATAACCAACCTAAATATACCCTTAATAAACCAGACTGAATTCAGTCAATCCAATTTAAAGCTCATTTATTTCACAGCGCTCCGTGTCGCCAGTCAGAAAGAGGAACTTGCTGTTTTTACATTTGCATCTAACACGTCAAGAGTGATAGTATCGTTCTCATATCTTATCAGATATATCCGCCAACTTAATTTCCTCTTCACCCCCCCCACCCTGTCCACCTTCCCTCACCACTAATGGCTGACTCTACCCCTCTTCTCTGCTCCTGGTTCACCTCTCTCGCTTCTGCTCGTCCCTTTCCCTTTTTCATTTGAGCCCTCCTCCTGCTGTCTTCTGCGTTCCGACTTCTTTGTGTGAAACTGTCTCATCTGTCTGCTTTCGGCACAAGCCACAACATGACACTGTGACACAAGCTATTACTTCACCTGCTGCCACTTACTCCCAACAGGTTTGCCTGCCGCTGCGGCTGTTGTGTGAGTAAGAAGAGGCTGAATGTAACAACAGATTTTGGGTGCAGATTCACTTCCCAGTGTGTCTGTGAGTGATCGGTATGCGTACGGTAAGCATTACTCACAAAAACACCTTTACAATAGGTGTTTCCATGACTAACATATCAATTAATAAGCATCATCATCATTAAGTCTGCAGTAGCTCACAGAAACACTTAGCTGTCCTTATTGTACTTCTGAAGCAGGTAAATCCATTCTTTCTGTATTTTTTGTGTTGCAGGCCCAGCTGTCAGCTCTCATTATTTAATAGGAGCTGTGACTCTTTCTGTTTGCAAAACACATTTTTCTAGTTGCGCCACACCCTGAGAATATTTAATGCACCAGGCGGTGGATCTGGCAAGTACTTCTCAAATGAAACCCAAAGTTGGCTTTAGTTTTGGCCTAAGGAATTTACCACGCATAGTGATCACTGATTAGTATTTGGCCAGCACAAACTCTCACAGTTGGTTTCTAACAATTCAAGAGGAAACGGTGAAGCTCACTGAGCAGATCTCTTCCTGCTCTGGAGCGTCAGGGTGCAGCGTGTTGCAGAAGTATTCACAACTCTTAGTACCTTTTCAAACTTTCTCAGCTTAAAAGCTCAAATTTAAATGTATTACTTAGATTTTATATGGCAGACCAACAAGCAAAGCACAACTGCATAACATTTTCTGGACTTAAAAGCCTACACTACGACTCTCTCAACATTTCTGTAATTTTCCCCGACAAGACTGATTGTAATAAATGTCAGACCAGCCAGCCAGCAGATGCCCCCAAAATGTCTGTGCACACCACTAACCCCAAACACAGAGTAACATTGTAGTATGATTGAATAACCTATAGGAAAAATTCAACTGTACAGAGAACTAATGCTGGGGCAGATGAAGAACACCCCACTTCTAATGGGTATTTTACATCTAAAATGACCGGGTAGTATCAGTAAATATTACCTACATCCTGGGAATAACCTAATTGCAACTTCAACAGACATCCCAATTAAATTCACAACATAACAGGCCGAAAATAATTTGCACGTTTGCTCTGCGAGTATTAACAGAAGCACCAGCGACCAGACACATCAGACGGTTAGTCATGCAGTCCCTAGACAACCAGAGGGGTAGGTGAGCATTGTTGTACCTGGTCCAAGTGAGGGTTGGTTCAGGGCTTCCTTCATGTTTGCACGTCAGGGCAGCATTCTCCATACCGACAGACCATTGTTTACTGTAGCCAGACACTTCAGCGTTTGGAGGAACTGAAAGAAAGAGAAGCCATTTTCAGGCTCTAATCATTTAAGGCAAGATGAGAGTAAAGCGGGTTGCGCTTGCCTTTCTCTCTACTAGTGTTGGTGTAACCTGAAATGATGTAAATAGCAACAACTGATTCACTGAATGTATACTCACAGTGCACCACCAGTCGATTTTCGATCCTGCGCGGTTTGTCATATTCTGGATGCTGAACCAGGCAGTCCAGCTTCTTTCCATTCATACTCCTCAGAGGGTGCAGAGAGAAGTGTGTGGAGACAACTCCCTTGTCAGAAATCTGTTTGACAGCATGACCATTCAGTTCTGTGTCCCAGGAGAGCTCAGGAGGTGGGACAGCCACAGAGCGACAGGAGGCCACCACCTTATAGGAGTCACCCTCCTTCACAACCACAGGATCCAAGGAGCTGATGGGAATGGCTGGAAGGAGGATTGTTTATCAGAAAGAGGTCAGCTAGTGCAGGTTCAAGATTATATATTGCAATTAATCTATTCCACAAAAAATGAAAAAACTCAGACCCATAGATCTGACCTTATCTTTCTGTCCTACTTTTAGTTAGTTGACCATGTACAAATAAACTGGCTTGAATTGAACTGAGTCAAGATTAACTGGCTTTGAACTTAGGTTAAATGGATTGAATTGAATTTAATCTGATTGAATTAAATGGAATCAAATTTAACTGAATTGAATAAACATAAATAGAGTTTAACTAAATTCAGATTAATTTAACTTAATTGAAGTGAATTGAATTGGGTTGAAAACCCAACCAGTTTTTCTTCTGTTCTGATGCCCATGTCTACAGACATGGGCATCAGATACATCAGATATCAGATATAGATACATTGAATGTATCTATAAAACTCTGGCAGCCTGATCTAGCTGGAGATCAAATTGCAATAATATGCAATACTAATGGATGTGTAGCTAGGCAAAATTAAGGTAACCTAAGGTTTATTAGGTTATTTTTTTCCTTAATTTGAGGAAAAATTAGTGTTAGGGTAATTTCATTTAACCTGCCTTAGGTTAAATTAACCTAAGGCAGAGTGACTTCCTACGCCATTGAAACACAAGACAAATATACAATAGTGGGATTGAGCCAATCAGTATCACGGGAGTACCCTAGCTAGGTCATAACATATAGGAAAGAGAGCAATAGAAGTATGCAGTTTCTCTTTTGACACATACAAAAGATTTATGTACCTAAACCAAAGTGAACAATTAGGTTGCATTTGTTATGACTTATATTGGGTTAGTTTTTACCCACATTACATCACATTTATGAGAGATAACTCACTCCGCACGGTGAGATGCATCTCTATGTCAATGTTGCCAGTTGGGTAAGTAGTGATGTGACAGAGGTAATCGCCTTCATCGGAGGGCTTTGTGCTGGCGATGACCAGAGTCGAGTTCACTATGGGTTCATTGCTCTTAAAGTACACACGGCCTTTCCACTTCTCGGGCACTGCACAGAGAGTGGCCAGTAAAAGAAGTGAGAGAGTTTAAGAGACATTTCAGAAAGTGACTGAACAAAGTCCAGCAAGTTCAAAACAGACCTCAACGGTCTGATGATACGTTTCATTTAAAGCCTTTTGGTAGCTAAAATGCTATGGGAATAACAGCAACAATCTTTTAGTCTACTTTATTTAAACATAGAGTCACAGTTGGAAGCCATC
The DNA here is from genome assembly GCA_903067055.1 of Poeciliopsis paucimaculata. Classification (NCBI taxonomy): domain Eukaryota; kingdom Metazoa; phylum Chordata; class Actinopteri; order Cyprinodontiformes; family Poeciliidae; genus Poeciliopsis; species Poeciliopsis paucimaculata. The sequence goes on along the minus strand of CAEGAD010051842.1, from coordinate 13,192 downwards.
TTGTTTGCTTAGTCAAGCAAACAATATAAGCTATAGAAATAATGTTAATGTGAAGAGAGGGGAAGTAAATCAATGGCATCTGTGAAACTGTAAGTTAGCAAATAAAGTAGAAAAACAACATAAATAATCACAGTACAATTCAACCTACCATACTGGCCATCGGTCATGTGCACAGTAATCATCAGCTCCTTGTTCTCATCAGGGCCTATCTTATACCAGGTGACCTGCACCACCCTCTCTCCATTTAGCTCATACGGGCAGGGCAGGACGGTCTTTTTCTCCTCCAAAGTCGTTAAGGAAACCTTTGATGGAGCGTCCTCAGACTGTCCCCTTATCCCCATCACTGGAAAAACACAAGGGTTGGGAAAAGATGAAGATAATCATTGCCGTGCCAGACAAGAGGACACAGACCCCGTCAGCTTATCCAGATTTTGTCGTGTTACAAATAGAAACTTCCATCTATCATAGTGTGATCTTTTGTGAGAGACCAAGACAAAGAAGTGTATAATTATGAAGTGGAAGGATCATTGTACTTTCAAATAAAAATCTGAAAAGTGAAGCACATTGCTTGTATTCAGCCCTCCCTACTCTGAGTATCCTAAATAAAATCTGCATCTTCATAATTAGGGAATCTTTCCATCTTTCTGGATGGAGTTTCCATGTTTTCCCCATTGATGAATTGGTTCTCTCCAGGTAATCTGGCATCTTCCCACAGTCCAGAATCATGACTGTTAATTGGTCTCAAATTATCCTGAAGCATGAATGCTTGTCCACGTTGTGAGGGGCCAGCCTGGTTAGGATGCCTCCTGGTTGCCTCAATGGTGAGGTGTTCCTGGCATATCCCACCGAGAGGAGACCCAGAGGAAGACCCAGGATGCACTGAAGGGACTATACTTCTTGGATGACCTTGAGACACCTTGGGATTCCCCCAGAGGAACTGGCCTGAGTGGCAAAGGAGAGGTCCCCCTACTTAGGCTGCTGCCCCTGCAATATGACCCAGGATAAGCAGGAGAAAAAGCATGAAATGTGGAGTACATCCTGTCGATCTGTGCAGGATCTACTCCACCTCAAGGTGTCTCAATCTCCCTACGGCCCTTCAAGGACAAGTGGGTATAGTTGATGGATGCATGGATAGATGAAGTGTGTATATATTATGTATATAAGCCTAGCTATGGACCTGTACCCAGGTCAGTATAAATCTAGCTGGTCTGTAAAGGCCCAAAAGATTTGTTAAATAACTTTAGTGAACAAGCAACAACATGAAGATCAAGGAACAACTCTACTGCAAACCCATCTAGATAGGACAAGGAGAGTATTACTCAGAGAAGCAGCCAAGAGGACCATGGTACCTCTGGAAGAGCTGTAGGACACTATCCTCATTGGAGAAAGATGGCAGTGGTAGTCTTATGCTGGGTTGAAACTCATCAAACTTAGTAGGAGTCTAATGAGTGCTGTAAACAATGAACCTAAAAACAACCAGAGGTACGATGAAATTGATGTAGATCAATGGCCCAGTATAAATTCAACTGAGAATCTATAGCAAAACATAACTTAACTTCTAATCTTAAGCTATTTTGCAAAGAAGAATGGGCAGACATTTCAGTCTCTAGATGTCCAAAATTGAAGATATACTTCAATGGGCTTGCAGCTCTAATTGCACAAATGGCAACATTTTAAATTTTCCCCATAGACGTTGTGCTCCCCGTTGCTTTTTATCCAATTGACCTGACAGGTAAAGGTCAGCTCTGGTTAGGTATGCAGCAAACACCTGAGACCCTTGTGTTTAACCTTGGTGCTGAGTTTAGGAATCATGATCTTTTACCAAAACCACGGTTCTGTCTCCACTAGTATACACTAATAGTGTTAGCCTATGCCATGAAATCCTAATCAAATACAGCAAAGGCTGTGAATACTTTCTCAAGGCCTTGTAGAATCATATAGATGGTCTCAAAGTTCCTCCAATAGGCTAAGGTTGATGTGTATGAGTTCAGGAAATAACTTCCTGATTTTGGTGTCAAGAAAGATCAGAATCTGTTTGTAGAAGCTTGCTAGAAAAATGAAAAGGGAGATGCTTTCATTTCATTTAAAATCTTCCTTATTCTCTTGAGCTTAGCAGGTTATGTCAAAGCAAATTTTGCTTTTGTTTTAAATTGAAATTGAAAGCTTTTGATCTTGAGGCAACCTCTTCATCAGGTTTGCCTTTAGACGTAATCCTCCATCTCATTGGATATTCATCAAAAATGCCAAAATGGTCAAAGATATTCTCTCAGTGGACATTTTGATCCATCTGTCATTCGTGGGATTGAGAGGAAGCTGGTGAGAAGCATAGAGCCTTCATCACAGTGCTTCCATGTTGGCACAGAACTTACACCTAATCAAATGACTCGACATACACCAGTTGCAGTTTTCTGGTCAATCAGGCCTATTCCAATTTTGGTTAATATTGATTTTTTTCTCATCTAAACATTTGCTAAGTTGACAACAGTTGGGTGACTACTGTTAACTGCACATGTGCAGACATGGCCTGGTGGGCGGGGTCTCTCAGTCAGTCCTCTATGATTACAGAGTAAAAGGTAACAGTGGCTGTTTTTCAGACCTTTGTGGAGGTGGACCAGGTCGTGGATAAGATCAGTTTCTAGCAGAAGTTTTGGCCGATTTCCCAAAATTTCGGAACTCGGGACTGATTTTTCAGTGGACTCTTGACAAGTGAAGGTTCAGTAGCAGGACTCTGCAGATCTTAGACATGCTTAGGAGGTAGTTGGACCATTGCAGTCAACTGTTGGTCGGTAACCAGCTCTGTTTCCAACCATCAATTAAGAACTAAATGTTCATTGTATACAGAACATTTATGCATTAGTATAAAACAGTACACCAGTGGCTCTTTGGACCCTCAATGGTTTCAAATAACCTTCAGTAAAACATCATAAAGAACCACCAGATTTTGTGAAAATAGTTATAAAATCTAATTGCAGGTATTAGCAGTTTTCTGTTTTTCTGACATAATTTCCTTCAATTTCCACAACCAAACGACACTAAAAGTATTAGTAGACTATTTTTTGGGGGGGGGGGTTTTGCAGTTTGTCTGGGCGTTGTGTGGCTCAGTGGGTACAGTGCGCACTATGTGTAGAGACTATAGCCCTCAATGCGGTTGTCCTAGGTTTGATTCCTGGTCTCAAGCCAATTGTTACATGTGTTGCCTTCCTCTCTTCTCCCTATTTAATGAAAAAGATCAACCTCCACCTCCATTTAACTTCTTTCCAGAAAAGACGTTTTACACACATCTGGCGTTACATTTCAACTGAACCACCAGCGCTAGCACAGCTAAACCAGAAAGTTCTTTCACCTCATAAACAAACAGCTCTGCTATGTTTTATGATTTTCAGATCGACAAATAGAAGCAAATGAGGCCGCCTTAAAATGAAACACCTTCTTTAGCAGATATGTATCTAAAATTATAAGTTGTCTATTGTTAGAAGGTAATACAACATTAAATGAGTTTCATTAAATGAACCAACAATGTCTCTAACCCTTAAATAAAATCCTGTTCATACAATTGCCTCAGCGGGATATGTTCTTCTGTTTCTGACATCAGTTAGTCCATGTTTTATGTGATGTTTCTAAGATCAACAATACAGATAAAACACCATCAGGCTTGTGAAATGAACGACTGAGGAAAGAAAAACAAAGGAGAATGAAAACAGGATGTCTACCCAGCATGCTGAATACCAGCAAAGATATGTCACTTTACTAGTTGCTCAGGATGGGCTTTCAAAGCAAATTCTCTGAGGTTACCGCAGCGTCTGGACACCACAGTCACAGTGGCCTCTGACCAAAGACTATACACAATGGCCTTGTATATTAGATGGCACACAACACACACACACAGAGTCAGAGCTATGATGTTGAGCTCTGCAACCTGAATTTAATAGTTAAGGTGCACCTGCCTGTCTGCACCTGTCAGCAGGTTGTTGTTTTTTTTTCCGGCACGCTGCAGAAGTGGAGCTGAATTTGCGGACGTTCGCCTGATACAGGAAAAGCTCATTGTTTGCTTTGTGACATCTGTAATTCCAGAGGTGATGCTGACAACCTGCTCACTCATTCTGCGTGTCTGATAAGGCACGTGGCAAAACAAAAAGACAAAAGCAACACACAAAAGATGCCATTATAATTATGTTATTTGAACATGACAAACTGAAGAGAGGATCAGAGCTGAATTACAAACTTGCTGTTTGTATTTTTACTTCTATCTCTCGTTTCACTTCTAACATTTTCTGCTCTTCCAATGTAGAAATGCACACACTTTTACATAAAACCAGCTGAAAATCCAGACCCCATCGATGAAGGTGGTAGAATCTGATCCTGACTCTGGTTCAACAGCCAGTGTGCAGCTGAAGGCCGTTGGCGCCGACCCTGAGGCAAACACAACTGCTAAATTGCTTTCCGCAATCCAGACCATGAGGAAGAGAGCTGTACTAGAAACAACTCAGCTTGAAGGTTCAGACTGAACGTCGACAGGTAATAATTAGGAGAAAGTTAATACGACTTGTTCAATCTTGGCGGGGTGGAGGGGTGGGGCAGCTAAGTGTGTTCGCTCTATAATGCAGAGAACTTTAAGCAGGAGGAAGGACAACAAAGTAAGTCTGTTTTTGTTTTTTTTTTGGCTAGATTAGATGATTTTATGACTGATGTTTTACCTGCAGGTTAGCTAAGGCCCAGCACATTGCTGTTTGTATCCCAGCATATCAACTTCTATAATGTAGCCTGACATGCTAGCAGTGGTAGCTAGCTAGCAGTGCTGCTCTTTTGAAAACCCGCAGCTCCTAACTTTGTCCAATAAAACAATATGACAGCCACCACTAATCGATCGCCAACAATAAGCTAACATCCACATTCTTCCTGGTGTTGGTGTAGGAGTGTTTCTGGGCACAGCTGCGGTAAAGCAGCTAGCCTTGGTAGCTAACTGTGTGTAGGGTGTGGTATTTTTTTAAGTAACTGGTTTGCACTGCAGTTGATTTGCTACAACTGGCCACCAGAAACACATAGTTTGGATTTTGAAAAGGATTAGCATCAATGCTAAGAGCATTTTCTCCATTCATCTTTCAAATATCCTACAGTAACATGTCCTGGATGACTCCATCAGCTGTTAGCAAGAACTGCTAATCCGCCTCATTTGCTTTTGCCACTTTTTAAGTCTGTCTGGCCATTAGGTTAGAAAGCCTAATGCTTTATGAGATGGCTTGAACTTCCTCCATCTCTCTCTGCATCCATAAAACCTCCTTCTCAACTCCTCTGGGGCAAAAGGTCGTAGTTCAGGTGTCAGTTTGAGCTTTTTTGAAATGCTAAACAAAAAATCAGTCTTGTAGGCATTGTTGCACATCATGGCAACTGCCAGAAAGTAAAATAATAAGAGCAAAAATCCTACCAGCTGCACAGAATCCAGAACCAGAGGGATTTAAAAAAGTAACGTTTTAACCAAAGGAAGGTTTAATTCAAGACAAAAGTCTTGGAAAATAGAAAGAACTAATCAGAACTTACGCAACAAAGACACCATTGTAAAATTGGGATCTCAACTTACAACAGAAAACTTTTGACAAAAAACAGATTTTTTTTTTTTTTTGGCAACAGTTTTTTGGCAACACAACGTGGTTGATTAAAATAATGTGAAATGTCACATTGATATCCGGGTAAATGCTGCTTTTGCCTCCATAATATTGCAGCCACAATATTATGGAGGCAATATTTACAATGAGCCAAGAATCCAATCCCATTGATCAATGAGATTAAGGCTGGGACTGGGCTTGACGTCTGCTGCAAGGTAAGTAGAGGGTGCAGCCCGACTTCTTCCAACAGATGATCCACCTTGTAAACAATAACACGTCAGAACATTTTACATCTGTAGCAATAGAGTTAATAAAGCAGCTAAACAGACTGATATACAATATCAGAGGCCATTTCTGAGGTCATCAAGGTGCAGCAGCACTAATTATATTATTAAAGGTGTAAAAGTTGACATTATTCACGTAGGAATGTTTGTCCTCCACTCACACACAGGTCATGCAAATCATCAAGACATATGAATCAGGTGATCACTGTAGTAGTGAGTGGCATGAAAAAATCCTTTCAAAATACTGATGCTCATCCAAATACAGACATATTTTAGGTATGTTTTCACTGTAGTGGTTTTGTTCATTTTTATTAAGAGTGTTTTAAGTTTTTGAAAACTTAAACACCAATCAAATGAGTGCTGCAGTTTTATCTCAACACAGAGTAGCAGATATAGAGAGAACTACTGCAGGGACATATCAGTGTAACACCATTACGGACAATATTTGAATCATTTATAGCCCTTACCTAACTGATCTAGTGACTGCTGAGTGTTTGCAGAGGATAGTTTGAGGAGAACCGATGATTATGACGTTATTATACACAAAGCTGCTCCAGCATGCTAGGACAATGATAGGAAACACTTTGGCAGGTTGGTTTGTAAGTGGATGACAATACCTGCTTTGTGATTCAAAAATATTTTTATTAATGGCCACAAACTCGTTGATCCTCATCAACTGACGTGGAATGAGGCAGACTTTGGTTTCATCTGCTAATGTGCTAACAGCTGAGCTAATTTTTCAGTTAGGGTTTCACTTCAATGAAGTAAGCACCATATCACTTGGCTGTTTTGTTATCTTTCTGTTGAATAAATTTTGACATTCAAGTTTTTGTTATTGACCGTTAAGAAACCTTTTAGTAGTTACATGTTTATGTTCATGCTTTCTGACTAAATCAATCAATTAGGCAAAATCATCAGTGACCTTAGCAACACTCTCTAATCATAAAACTGGAACCATGAGTGAAAGATGTGTTCCAATCGCTTCCTGAAACTCAATCGTCCAATAACAAATTTGACGCTTTTGAGCTCAATGTACAATGTTGCAACACATGTTGTGCCATTAATACACAATAAGTATCAACATGGCTGAAATGAAGACTTTAACTACAGCTAAATACCATGTTGGTGTGATGCTTCAATGTTAGCAAAACTAATGTAAATGGTAGGTGCTTTAGGGTTAGTGCAAATAACTTTTCAGCTAGCAGAGCCCACCACTGATTTCTACTACAGAAGACGCTAGCGTTCAGTGCTGTGCTTCATCAAAGATAACTAGAGGAGCTCCAGATTAAACAGAATTATCATTAGCCTTTCAAGAAGTGGCAAGAAAACAGCTGTTGTTAAGAAGGACATAAAAAGTCCTGCCCACAGAATCCCCCGAGTCTCATCAGACATGCAGCAACATAAGCAACTCTTAAAGCTGTAACGCTGAAACATTTGCCTAAAATACAAGAGGCGGAAAACTGCTGATGGTCCACCACATCACTATCCAAACAAAACACAATAAAGTTTGTGGTTCCAGATGCGAACTAACTTTAATGCAACAGTTGGTTCTAACACTGTGTGTGGGACAGTGTAATGAGTTGGGAAGGATGTGATTCATGCGTTTACCATCAGAGCAGGTGAGTGTATTGAGAGACTAAGGTGCGTGTGTGTGTGTGTGTGTGTGTGTGTGGTTTGAATGTCTGTGACCCAACATGAGGTCTGGGCTTTTCTGTGGAATCTGCCTGCACTGCATTACTGGAATAACCCTCAACCTATCCTGGCTTCAAGGATGGAAAACAGATCTTTGTTTTTCCCATAGGTGTCACAATCATATCTATCGCCACAAGGATTGTTGTTGACTTCATTAGGTTGCCAAACAACCGCCCGTTGACAGATCATGACGTGCCAAGACTTTTCACACTGTAGAAAGAGAGTGGGCCGCTGGGGGCTGTAACGACCTTTTGACCTGTGGCATTTTAAGGCTTAACGCATACAAAGAAGAAAGGTTCATGCAGTTCCTAAGCTTCAGTAGGCAGACTGGTCAACAACAACCTGTTTTTCCTGATCTGTCAGTGATCACTACTAGTGTTTTCAAAAAGGCCTGCTCTGACTGGCATCAAACCAAACCTCTACGCTGGAAATCCAGACTTTGCATATCACATCGGCTGAAAACGACCGTACTCTGTAATCAACACAAACGTTTGCGACTTTAGGAGGAGCCTTCAGATCACTTTCATACCATCCAGGCTTAGTTTATCATTATAATATTCAGTCACATCCCTGTGTTGTAAAGAAAAATAATAATAATAATCTTACCAAAGATCTGGAGCCCAAGGAGACCCAATGAGAATCTGAAGAGCAGAGATGTCATCCTCCTTTGGCGTTACTGCTAACTGTGCACAAGCCGGGACGCCGTCAGCACAGCTGTGAATCTCATGGGTCCAGGTATAGGATCCGAAATTAGTGGGTAGCCGTCATGCCTCCCGGTGAGTGATCATCCTGAAGAATGGTCTACTCTGGGAAGAACCTGGTCCTGTCCAAAGAGCCGTGGTCCTCGGGGTAGAGTGTGGTAGGGATTCTGTCCAGGAGTGAAGTTAAGCCATCAGGTCGGTCGTGTGGTGAAAGAAGGTGCAGCCTTTGCCTGATCGGATACACCTGTTTGCTCTCTGCCTCTCCCTCCCTCTCTCTTCTTCTCATACACACACGCACACGCACACTGAAAAACTCACTTTTCTGGTTCAGTGAATGCATCATGACAGTTATTTTCTCGTCTTTACTTGCTCGGCTCACAGGAGAGGCAGGTGAATAAGCATGCCCGAGAAAACCTGTTTGAACCTCGTCCCAATGACACAGAGCGCGGATCACAACAGCCAGGCTGAGACCGAAACTGGAGGGGCCTCCTCCCTCTGGAGGAAACTAATGACCCCTTTATGTTGGAGAGGTATAATCCTAAACGTAAAGGCCACAAAGGCCTGTAACCGAGAAGAAAGACATAAACTAATCTGCCCACATTAAGTGTTTTTATGCTCATGGTAATGGTTGAAAGCTGAAAGAATGTAAACTCCCTGTTCACTTTCCAAATAAGTAGGGCAATATTCTGCTGAGTTTGACATAACCACAAACTCAGCGGATGTCTATTTATGTCACTGTGGTGATATTAAACAGTAATAATGTTTAATGTTTAGCGTCATAAAATTATGGCTTTCCTTATTAGGTGAGATATCCTCTAAAGTTGCTTAAATCTGAATATTCTGATCTGTACGTGGAGTTCCTCAGGGTTTGGTGCGTGGGCCTGTTCCTTTTCGTTGCACATTTTACTTTTTAGGGGGCTGGTGCTCCAGTGACAACTTACTGTCACCTGCCTTTACTGGTGTGAGACTTTTTTTATAGGCACAGCTTGAACATTATGAATATATACATATTTTAAATCAAAAAGCACATGCCCGCTGATCCAGATGTTTAACGCTCTGCAGGTCGGTTTCTCTCACAGTCAACAGAACCAAGTACAGCAATGCAACAGCACAAAATACGACCAGGAGAAAAATCCTCTCTACTTCTGCATGTAGTCACTGATAGAAATTATTTTAAGACAGTCTATGTGTACAACATCATTTTTAAAAAATGTTCTTCTTTTTTGTTATGTCATTGACACAGTTGTTCCACATAAAGGCTGTCGATTAAAACTGAAGGTGTTGTTAACTTCTACTTATATGACACTGAAAAATAAAACTCATTGGGTGATGTACCTTAGAAGTCTGAACTTGGAATGACAGTAAATGTCACAAAAAGATTTGCAAATGAGATATTTTGAAACTTTTTGTCATGTTCTATGTGTAATGTATTGATTTTTAAGGACGGGGTAAATCAGAAACATCTTTCTGTACAAGAAATGTCGATTAGAGTCTATTTGTAGGGTTGTAGATATTTATCCAAGCACTTGTACATTGTAAGGGAATAATTATCATGACTAAGTTTAAAACTGTTTAATTCTCAAATTGTAAATTTAATATATATATTTTAGATGAATCAACTACTCTAAACTACAAATGAATCAGTAAAACATAGTTGTTTGTGTTAGTTAAAGACAAAGTCAGCTCCTTAAATCTGTACTCAGATCCTAATTTCTAGCTTTGATTTTGACACGGGCTTTTATTTTGAAAGCAGTCGCCAGGTGTTTTTCAGGTGGTTCAGGATGAAGCTGACACTTCCTCCTTAAAGTTCAAGACAGGCTGAGCACTTCAGGAATCTCACTGAAAAAGAATCTATATTTAATTTAAAAAAAAAAATTTTAAGTTGCAAATAACACTTCCTTTTCCTTGGGTTTTAAATCTGGGTTGCTATGACAACTTGGATTTTGAGGCGTTCTAGTTGACATTTCCAACTTTGAACTCCAGATATTTTAACATCACATCTGGATATCTGACCAAAGCTAAAGCTATGTCCATATTTAATCTTATTTGTATGAAAAGCCCCTGGGAGGAAATGATTGTTTTCAGAAACTTGTGGTAAAGACAGATTTAAAGATTAAAAAGTTCTGGTTGAGGGTTAAATAAAGAGACAAAGGCGCCGTATTTCTAAAAGAGAAGTTATTTAATATGAATGTGCATGCAAAACAAGTCTGGTGCCTACATGTATCAGCTTCAGAAAGGTGAAGGCGATGCCATCACTGCCACCCTGAGGTGTAATGAAAATACTGCTCAGTAACATCTTACATATGTTTCCCCCCCTTATGGTTCTCTTACCCCCAAATTATGGCGTACAAAAATGAAACAATAATAGTATAAATACAAGGAAAGCTTATGCAATTTGTCAAATTTACAAAAACAGAAAAGGACGAAATTTCCACCAGCATGTTTTGCTCATGAAATCTTCGCCAAATATAAAACTTCTCATTGCAATCCTATTTTTTTTTTTTTTTTTTTTTTTTTTCCAAGCTTAAGCGTTTAAATGCATCTTCAGGGCATCAGGGGTCAAAATAAAAATGCTAAATATGTGCTAGAAGACAGGAAGAGTATCTCACACAGAGAGCTGCTTCACTTCTTCTTTTCTATCTCTTCCTCCTCAACTTCTGCTCCATTCAACAGAAGCAAAATGGGGAAACGAGCGCTGGTATGAAAAAGCAAAGTGTGACATGTGTTCTGTTTAAATACAAAAACAAAAAACCCAAGACAGAACGCTGCGGCCGGTCAGATAGATCACTTCTTCATGCCGATGGTTTCGTATGTGTCCTGCTTGTGAGGAGTCAGACCCTGAAGGAGGGAGAGAGGAGGAAACATATTTATATACATATTCATATGAATAACGTGAAGCTTGAGCGTAACGCGTCGCGGTTCTCTGAAACTCACCGTGTAGATGCCCTCTTCCACATTCTGACAGGAAAACAGACGAGAAAGAGATTAGAGACTAAATAGTCATTGCGACACACAAAAAGAGAGAAATAAACGGGAACTGGAACAGTGGCTCAAACCAACAATTCAAGTTTTTAAGCTAAAAGCAAACAGAAGCAGAGCCGCGTCCTAAAATGACACGCAGCATTTGTTCTGAGTGGGCTGAGCTGACAGGTGGACAGGATGTGGACCTCTAACCAGAATAAAACCTGCTGCTCACTGGTCACAGCCACTGCAGAGTGGAGACTCACTATTAGCTCAACTCACCACGAAACAAACATTCACACTGCCTAACACACACACACACACACCCCCACACACACACACACACACGGTATGCAGACATGCTGTGTGCTCATTTCCTCCTTCAGGTCCAAAACCTCAGCCTCAGCATGTGTCCACTGAGGTTAGCCTCCACAGAAACTCGGCTTCTTTTTCGTCAACTCAAACGCCGCTTTGTGCTGCGTTTAGTCGCGATGTGTCCCACACACACACACACACACACGCACACATGGTTTGAGTCGAGCAGTCGCTCTCACCTGCTTTGACTTTCCGTTTCCACCGCTGGCCTCTCTGGCGTTGTAGATCTGTCAACAATATACGGAGAAAAGCATAAACCTGTGAAGCAGCAGGTGGAATCATTTGCAGTAAATATGTCATCAAGATAAAAAAATTATATATATATATATATATATATATTATAGTTCCAACTAAGCCTTTATTGAGATTTTATGTGTGAGACAAAACACAAAGTACAGCCCAATTATGGAGTGACAAAAAAAAAAAAAAAATGGCACAAATAAAAATGGGGAAAACTGTGTTTTATATAAATGATGCTGCCACCACTTTGGGAATGGTATGTTGAGGTAATGTGGATTTTCAGCCATGCAGGGAAAATGGCATTTAGGCCAAACAATCCCACTTCTACATGTGTCACACTGTAAACACAACTCGTTTTTATGGATTTATTTGAATAATCTTCTGGTCTGCCCTCCATCTAGACATATTGCTATAAACCTGTCTAGAAAATGATTTTTTTTTTGTTTTGATCTTCACTTTGCTCATTAATATTCTCCTTTAGGTGTTACTTTTCTTCAATGGTGAGAACTTTTTTGCTAATGTGCTAATAGCGGAGCTAATTTTTCTCACTAACCTTTTTGCTTTTTTTTTTTTAATTCAAACATATTTATGTTTTTTAAAAACATAAATAAGATATAAACATAAACACAATGTCTAAGAGTATCACAGAACATGTAAATGTTGGGTTGTTGTCCTTCAAGGCTAAACATAGTTTGAATTTAAGTTTAGCATTAGCTTCTGTTAAATACTGTGTTGGTGTAGCACATTAGCATTAGCTTCTGCGTCATATGTTGGTATAGCATTTGGTGTTATCTTCTGCTAAGCACCATGTCGGTGTCGTGCTTTAGCATTAGCAGCGCTAATGTTTATGATTACTGTTAACTTTAGTTAGTGGTTCTCTTCCCTGAATTTCATGTTATTGACACAGGCATGAAAAATATATCTGTGTATAGATGGGATTTTTCTTGCATACTTGACTTGGTAGCGTTTTGTTCCACTAAGGGTTTGTTTAACATGAATGAGGAAGACAGATTTGTGGATGAACCTTGATCCTGCAGTAGAGAGCGGTCAGGATGATGCCGTACAGGAAGAGAATCCCATCCAGAACGTAGCAGATCTGTGGCTCCGAGAGAGCAGCTGGAGGACGAGACCACAGCAGCACATTAGAGGAAGAAAAGTCTGCTGCGCCCACACAGAACTTCTACTTTTACACACCGTGTGTGACAGTAACTTGATCTCTGTGATAATGACAGGGGTGCCGCCAGGAATCTTGGGCCCATGACAAAAATTTAGATTGGGCCCCCCTGCGCAGCTGCTGTTACAATTTTTTGAGTCTTTCTGACCATTAAAAGCGTAACAA
>CAEGAD010051840.1:0-57500 GCA_903067055.1 Poeciliopsis paucimaculata | reverse complement strand
TTCAAGTATTACTTTTCACTTTTTAACTTTTTAACATGTTGAAGTGTGTTTCATCGGTGGTCATCAATAGTAAATAAATCCTTCATTTTTTTAAGCTTTCAGATGTTTTTCTCAGGATTTATATGGCCAATAAGTCATGTTCATGATGTTCTCCACATTTTAAAAGCAGAAAAAGTAGTGAAGCCTTATTCAGGAGGAAGTTAGAGTTTCTTGGAAAATTATGGATCCATTAGTATGGAAACATTTTTTATTTAATATCCAAATACCCATCCATCCATTTTTAAATTAACTTTAACATTTTTAACATTTGTTAATAAAAAAAACTGGTATATTTTGTGTGTGAAAAGTTGAGTTTTTCTTATTTAACAGAAGTGTTTTATCTATTTAAAAAAAAAAAAAAGAAGCAAAAAACATGTCAAATTTCATCAAGAAAATTTACATAATAATCAAAGGAAAAAATACAAAACCTTTTTAAAGATTTGTGAACCTTTACTTACGTTATCTAGATGCATTTCTTACCCCAAATATTTAAACATAAAAGCATTTTCAAGTCATATTTGTCACAATGTGCACTAACCCCGCTCCACCCGCTTTTATTTTTATTTTATTCATTTATTTATTTTCTTGTGAAAGGACATTGGGTTTGTCTTAAGCCCAAGACAAACCCAATCACAAGTCTGTGACTTGTTTTTTTCATCTGTTCTGTGTATGTGTTCTGCACAAAATCTTAAATAAAATAACCTAAAAAAAAGAGATAAAATTAATATAACATATTGATTAATGTTCCTGTTACTGCTAATCAAAGGCAGGTCGGTTTTTAGCCTTTATTTAGAGGTACTCAGTGTTTCGGCTGTTTTGCAGATTTCTAGAAATTTGTCCCAGATTAGAGGAAGTTATTTCTATAAATATTTAAACAAATAACCTGTGTTATATTGTGCAGTTTGAGCAGAAGCCAGCTCTTAAACACGTTGTGTGATTTGTAATCATTTATGATATTTTTTAGAATCCCTTTGTGTTATTGGGGTTGGGGTGTGTCTCTGTGAGTGTAGCCCACAGGTTCAGCCCACAGTCACCATACGTCCTTGCATTTGTTCTGTTGTTGCCCACGCAAAGCTATTTTTAGGTCCAGGATTGTGAGTGTGTGTGTGTGTTTAGGTGTGATCCGGTTGCACGGTGTGTAAGTAGACTCCTCTTTGTCCTGTGTGATCATTTTGGAGAGACGTCCACTAAAACTTTCAGCAGCAGGGTCAGATGTGTCGGACAACCTTTTCCACTCGTTTGTTTTTCAACTGGAGTCCAAAGAGTTGTCTTTAATTTCAGGAAACCTTCAAATCTGTGAAGGTTTGTGCTGCCAGAAATTAATGTGGAAACACTTTAACTGTGTTGCACATGCAAGTAATTCAGTTTTTATTCAATTAATTTCAATATAAATTACATTGAGTTCAGTTAAGCTTAAATCACACAGTTAAAAATAAACTCTTAATTCCTTTGTGAAATGAGAAGTAGTTGTAGTAGACAAAATGTGTAGGCAATGTAATTAGATCATAGTAAGTAATTTAAAAACGTTTCCTCCTTAAATCTGACATATGTATTAAATCTTATGTATTAAAGTAAATCTATACATTTTGAATTTTAGCTTCATAAATGCAAATTTTGTGTTATGTAGACCATTATTAAACTTGAAAACTGTCCTGGCGAGAAATCCTTAAAGTAGATGTGGGAATTTATTTTATCGTTTACAACTTATCGTGATGAATTTGTTTTTATAAGAATTTTTATTTGTTGGTGCAATAAATTCCACCCTAAAAATGTCCTTATTGTCGGGATAGTTAATAGTTTTACTATTTTCTGCACCGTTTGCGCAATGAAAGTATCGATAAATGCTAATAAATTTGAAAATACAGTTACCGTGCGCAGGTTAATGATACAAATCACACTTCTTTATGTCCTAAGGCAGTGTATTACAACTGGGAATCTTTTTTCAAAAGCAGTGTCTCTATCAGTGGGGCTATAATTGATGTTGCGCACAACCACAGCCATACTGTTGTCACTGTTATTGGTATGTAGGCCTGTCGTAATAATCAATAAAGCAGTTTATTGGATGATAAGTTAAAGCAAGCGCAATAATTTTCATTTATATGACTTCTTGTTTTTCTCTTTTCTGTATTTGGCATCAAGTAGCCCTTAATAATTTTGTATGTAGAAACTTCAACATATATTTGTTATTTCAGTTTTGTTTATTTATTAAGTGTTTTTTATGTTTATTAGAGTTTTAAGTTTACTGATCTTTGAGAATCTGTTCCTTCATTATCATAATATTATTTTAAATTGGACTCAAAGCAACAATATTATCGATTATCGCAATAACTTGGGACAATTTATCATCCAGCACAATTTATTGTGATATATTGTTATCAAATAGTGCCGCAAAATATTTTTATAAAACTAAATCCATACTGCTTAAAATAAAATTTAAAAAAAAAAGATAAAAATGGGCAAAACTTGTTGCTAAGAGTCTTTTTCAGTTGTTGGTTTGTAAAGACAGAAAACAACATTTTTCCAACACTAGGACAGAAATAACAGTATCATGCATAAGTAGAGTTTATCATAGACGTTATATTAAACCTGAGCGGGTAAAAAGAGGAAGAGACGCTGCTGAGTCATCCAACTCTTTTTCTCGTCACCATGAAGTGCTGCTGGCAGTCTCTCCACCAAGCTGTTCCCGGTCCGCCTCAAACAAATATCTGCAGCTGAGCCGGAAAATTATGAATAAATAATTTATGGACTAAATTACGCTGAAACTGACTTCTTGCGGTTATTCAGCTCTGTGTCATTATGTGAGCGTGACAGTTCACCTCTGCATTGTCATCAGTGCAGCTTTTATTATTATTATAAAAATGATCATATTTTAAAGTGTTTTCTTGTGGTTGTCTTTCTTGAATGCAGGAAAGCCATCTCCAGATCAGGCCTCCAATACCTCGGCCCGCCTCAGCCTTCGCTCCCTCCCGCGTCCAACGGACCAAACAAGGATCTACGAACCTGCGTGGACTGGACGGTCAGACGGACACTCAGCATCACAAATCTGCTTAGTGACATGCATTTTATTCTGTTAATTGTGCAAAAAGCTCGTCTAGGTTTAAGTTTCTCCTTTGAGTCACTGCCTGACATTTACAATCTCAATTTATCAGCATATGTTTCTGTGGAGACAAAAAAACCCAGCGGCTTCTCTCCTCTTCTTTATTAATAATGGAGGACGATGTGTGGGAGAGAAAGTTTTACGTGTCACTGTTTCTCAAGATATGACTTTTCCTGCATATGTTTCTTCCAGAGTTTAATGGATTTTATTTACAAAACATGAATCAGGACGTTTCAAAGCTGCTTTAAAACGAAAAAATGTCAAGAGGCAAAGGAAAGCACTTGAAACACAACGCATTAAACCGTCCAAAGGTTAACAAAAAGTTTGATCTGGTACTTTTAGTTGGCTTTCAGTTTCTACAGAGACGACGCTCTAAAACCTGAAGTGTGTGGTTCTGCAGGAGGTGGGGTGGAGTCATCACAAGGTTTTGTCATATTACAATTTAAATCTGGTCTGAAATCATATCTCCTATAATTAATATCAATGAAATGTTGAATCTACCCAGATGTTTATTCACAGTAAAACATTTGAAGGTGGTTTAACTTGAAAATGAAATTTAAGTCAACAAGAAAATAGTTTTGGGTT
This sequence comes from Poeciliopsis paucimaculata, assembly GCA_903067055.1. Lineage (NCBI taxonomy): Eukaryota > Metazoa > Chordata > Actinopteri > Cyprinodontiformes > Poeciliidae > Poeciliopsis > Poeciliopsis paucimaculata. The sequence continues at coordinate 53,779 of CAEGAD010051840.1, read as the reverse complement.
TAATTCAGAAATTAAAGTTCATGAAGTTGATTTAACAAGAGACAAGTTGCAGTGAATAATTCATCTCTCAAGGTGTTTATATATTATTAATGAACTGTAAATACAAAGTGGTTCATTATTGATGAGAATGTGTAAACTGTGATGGGCTCACATGGAGCGTCCTGCAGAGACACTTTAGCACATCCTCACAAACCTTTAAATCCCTGCATGAAGCACACACACACACACACACACACACAAAGTTACGTAACTATACATACATATATAATTACCTTTAATTTGATCAATAAAACTGATTGAACAGCTTTATAGGACACAACTTTCAAAGGTGAAGAATTGGTCAAATTTTATTTTCTTGGAAACAAATCGGGGAAAAAATTGAGGACAAAAAATAAATAACAAAGAGAAAAATAATCAAATCTTATTTGGAGGGGATGTAAAATGAATCAATTTATTGGGTAAAATAAATTGGCATATTTTTATTTTAGCCTTTCTTATACATTAGAAATACATTAAAATGTGCAGACAAGCAAGTAATTTAATTCATTTTTCAAGTAAAAAAATGAACAATAAATCAGAATAACTATGATCGACAACTAATTTATTAATCGATTAATCTTTTTTAATGGTAAAAATTACAACTTGCCAAAACTATACAAAAATAGATCAATTTTTCTTTTAGAATAAGAAAAAAACTTTGTAAATTGTTTTACCCAGAACTCTTGAAGTCTCAGTTTTAGCTTCACCTGATTCAAATTCAGTTTTAAAAAAAATAAAATGAAATGAAATAAAATAAAATAAAATAAATGTCTCCCATTTAGCAACTTTTGCTCTCCAATTATTAATCTGAAAATCCAAAAAATAATCAACACATCAGCCCGACACAGATGCGTTCACTAAAGGAATGCTGCTATTGCGTTTTAGGCAGTAAAATGTTTATTTTCTTCTTTAATAAAAGAAATGGGGTTGTTTATCCGCATCTTTTAATGAGTTTTTTTCTATTTTGTAAAAAAAAAGTCTTATGTGCATCTTTTTAACCGATTAATCAATTACTAAAACAATCATTAGTTGCACCTCTTGCTCTCCAGTAGCAGTCAGAATAGCAGCACATGTGAGGAAGCTTCTGACTGAAGACTTGCTGTTTACCAGAGTCATGACAGTCTGGACATGCTAACAGCTCAAAATGCAGACAACAAAGACGATATATCACAGTAAAATGTCCAGATGTTGCCATGCACTGCTAATCCACCTCATTTGCTTTTGCCGCTCCTTGGACCGTCGACTTCTTAACTCCTCTGGGATTGAATCCAAGTCTTTTCTGTTAAATTTCCGTCATCACACGTTCGTACAGAGCCGCTCTCTGAGTGCTGGATGCTAACTGCTACTTCTGGAGTGTTTTGATTAACACCTTAGATTTCCAGGCGCCGTGAATTACCCACCTACTCAGCAGCAGCAGCGTTTATGCACTCGACACACTCGCCGGCCGTAATCTCCTCCGAGTGTTTCTGTGCAGTTTCATATACGACCGAACAACAATCACTTAAAGAGGGAGACGTGCAGACGGACGGCGGCGCCTTATTAAGTGATAATTCAACCCTCTTTCTTCTCCTCCTGCAGGAAAACGCAGGGAACGGAGATCACTTGTGGATGGAGACGAGTTGTTCAGGAGAGCTGTGCTACCTCGGGGAGGATGCGTGTCTCCTGAAGACTGCGGTGAGTAGAGACTGATCACGTCTCTGCAGGAGGGAAACGGGAACGAAGGAGCAGGTGCTTCTCCTAGGATTATATTTCTGCTGCTGTCTGGTCTGTTAGCCGCCTCTTTTTCTTCAAGAAAACATTCCACTCTCACTAAATTATAAATAATTTCAACTTGGAAACCGTCTGAACTGAATACTAATGCTGGGAAAACATGAGCATTAAATCTGCTCTGAGCTTAAACAACTGTTTTATCTTCATTGCAGTTTTACTTTTCGTAGCAGAAACAACAGAACGTCTGAGATTTGATTTGGATATTTTTATGAGCCGGATAAAGAAATGTATTTTCAAGCTATTTGAAAAAAGCTCGTTTGAATTAGAGTTAAGTAACACTTTATTTGAAGGGCTGTGCATAAGACTGACATGACACAGCATGTCTATGACTGATGTAATGAAAGTAAATAATGTCAGTTTTAATGCAGCTTGTAGCACAACTCTGCATTAACTGTCATTATTCAACAAATAATAATTTTAATGCAGACTTTACACTTTTAAAGCACTTTCAATGCAAGTTTTACTGTATCTTTGCATTGGAAGTGACATTATTTGAAAAATAATGACACTTAATAATAAAGTTTGAGTAAAACTTTGCATTCAATGTCATTATTTACCAAATAATAACAATTTTAATACAAAGTTTACACTTTTAACAGTCTTTTAATGCACATTTTATTGTAACTTTGAATTTAAAGAGTCGTTATTTGGAGAATAATGACACTTTTAATGCAATTCTGCATTAAAAGTCCATTTAAAGCGTCATTATTTACCTTCTTTACAACAGTTTTAAAGGCTCCTTCATGTTTGTGACAGGTGTTACGTCAGTCTTATGCACAGCATTTAAAATAAAGTGCTACCAATACTTCTCACTGTTTAGTGGTTTAATTTTCATTCGCATCATTTACAAATTGTGCTTTAGAGAATCCCTGACAGCAGTGAAACATTCCTGCTGAGACGTTTAACAACATTTTTAAATTGCAGGCTTTGTGAACTCTGTCCCCCAGCAGAGAATAGCAGCTATTAGCATAAAGAGGAGAGAAACAACCTTCGCTTTTCACAATAAACTAATGACACGTGAGCGTTCACAACAGCAAGGTAATTACGGTATAACTAGAAGAAAATGCTGCGGCTCACTGTGAGATTTCTCTGACATCCCGGTGGATTTGTCTTTGTGGGTTAAATTAGATGAAAACTAAATGTGAACGCGAATGAAACTATCCTTTTTTCAAATGTGCAACAACTTTAAAAGGCTGGGAACTATAAAATGTTCTCAGGTATTAATTAGGAAAGCAGCTAAATCAGTGGTGTCCAAATTTTTTGCAACATTGATCACAAAGGTTTCTAAATTAAAACTCAGACATGTTTTGTTTCGTTCCTGTGTAACAATACAAACAAGTTACCATTTTTAAGGGAATAATATAGGAATAATATGCTTATTAAAAGAAATACACACAGTTCACACATTTTTGAGGCGTTTAACTGACTTTTAATGTTTCCAAGACGAGAACAGTTTGTGTCACTCTTTTTTTTTGACAATCTATTTGTTCAAGTTCAGTAAATCAATTAAATACAGCTGTTCTGTTTATTATGCAATTAAAGTGAGAAAACAAAGCGGATTATTAAAAGTTTTATACTTAGAACACAAAATCTTACCAAGTATTTTTAGTCAAGTCTCTTGAAATAAGACAAAACTAACATAAAAGTAACTTTCCAGCATTATTTTAAGTCAATTATTCCTGATCAAACTCTACTATTAATAAGTGAAATAATCTGCTAGTGAAACAAAATATTTTTCCCTTTTTATGAGTGAAAATATCTGATTCCTCTGGTGGTTTATTTCACCAATAACTAATGTGTTTTTATTAATATTAAGGAATTAATGATAATTAATAATTAATTTTTTGCTGAAAAGTTTCTTGAAAGTTACTTTTGTCTTATTTCAAGTGCAGTGAGTAAAAATGCTTTTATTGTGCAGTACTAGTTATTGAAGGCAACTTACCCTCTGACATCTGAAGTGTTTTTGTTTTACCAGACCACCAGGTGATAAATGACTCGCTTTTTCCTCACTGCTTGTATTTTCAGCGGCTTTGTGTCTCACTCTGCTCTGTGCTCCCTGTGTTTCCTTTAAGAAGTCGGCCCCCAGGAGGAAATGCGCCGCCTGCAAGATCGTAGTCCACACCGGCTGCATAGATCAGCTAGAAAAGGTGCAGCACACAAACACCAACACGCTTCAGCTGCTCATCCTTCAAGGCCGACATTTATTTTCTTTGAACTAAATTCAATCCAATCTTGTTCCCGTCAAATTCTGTTGAGCCGCAGATGAATGCTTTCAGACTCACGACCGCGGTTTGTGTCTCTGTTAAGATTAACTTCAGATGCAAGCCGACCTTCAGGGAGGGGGGGTCCCGATGCCTCAGAGACGTGAGTGTTTCTTCATGTCAGTTTGTATGTGTGGCTGTAAAAATGAGGAATCGCAGCTCTGAGCGCCGTTATCTGCCAACAGAACGTACTGAGACACCACTGGGTTCACAGGCGGCGGCAGGAGGGGAAATGTAAACAGTGTGGGAAGGTGGGCTCACTCACACACAGAAATGCTCCTTGAGTCCTTATAAACAACCAAAAACTCACTGTCAATGTTTGTTTTTTCAGAGTTTTCAGCAGAAGTTCTTCCACAGTAAAGAAATAATCGCCATCAGTTGTTCATGGTGTAAACAGGCGGTAAGGAAACTCATCATTCATCTTCAACACAACTAAATAAAAACGAAGTAGATGAGAAACAATAGGCCTTACTGGTGTGAAATTTACAGTTCCTAAAGAATATTCCTACTTTAAATGGAACCTATCATGCATCGTTTACATTTTGCATGTTTTTATTCTTCCATTTGAGTCTTGGCTGCTTCTAAAAACAGCGCAAGCGCTTTAAAAAAACACACCCAAAAGTTTTTCTGCAATAGGTTAATATTTTTTGATGTCTGAAAAATTAGCCATTTTAAAATCCTCCTGAATATTCAGTGACATTCAACTGGCATTGCACCATTTCCTAGCAACCACAGCCCATTACCTAGCAACCCAAGCTGAGCTCCAGAACGATTGGCCAGCTGGTTTTACTGTACAATGGCTGCTGGAAAAGACAAGTGCTTTGTTGTTGACTTGCTTTCCAGAGACAACTTGCTATATTCTCTGTTGTTGTGCAGGAGGCTCCAATTCTGCTTTTCAAAGATGTATGTTTATACAGTTGGGCGTCTGTTTGCAGCTGTTTTCACATGCAAGTTGAAGTTTTTTGGTGTCTGGACAAGTCGTTTCAAAAACCTCATGACTGTTAAGTCACTATGGACGGGCACTGTGCTGTTGCCTAGCAACCCATATAATTTAATAACGTCGTTCTTTGCTAAAGTCTATTTGTTCCGGACTTGAGGCAGGTGATGCATGCAAGTGTTAAGATTTAATTACGCTGCTCTATTCGTCTGTTACTCACATGAAATTGTATTTTTTTTTGTTGTTGTTGTTGTTAGAGATTAATAAAAGTTAACGTTCGTTTGTCTTCTAGTTCCACAACAAGGTGACGTGTTTCATGCTGCACCAGATCGAGGAGCCATGTTCGCTGGGGGCCCACGCCGGAGTCATCGTCCCTCCCTCCTGGATCATCAAAGTCAGGAAGCCACAGGTGAGAAAGAGTCCCTCCCTCCGGTTGATCAAGTTCACCCGCTGTCATCCGGTGACGATGATGCAAAACGACCTCGTCGGGGCTAAATTTGAAAAGCGGCCTGTCGGAGGCTGGTGGTGTGATGCGATGTGATCCGACGTACGTCTGATCTCCGAGGGAAGCCTGAGTTTAGGCCTCGGTTTGAGTCACCCTCACACACGCACCAGCGCAGAAAAATGTCTCCCGCAGACACGTCGCATGCTTTATCGCTCTTCTAATCAGCGTCAGCGTGGACGCGGTGACAGCGAACTAACATCTGAACTCTCCGTGTCCCAGAGCTCGCTGAAGAACTCGGCCAGGAGGAAAAAACGGACGTCTTTCAAACGAAGGGCGAGCAAGAAAGGACTGGATGTGAGTGAGAAAACGCTCCTATTGATCCAGTGGCTTTTAGCAAACAAGCAAAGAAAATGTGTTTATGGTTTTAAAATGTGTGTTGACACAGAAACAGGTTTTTGAAATCTTATTTCAGCTTAGAAAAAGATTTAATGTCTTTTTAAATCTGTTTCTTTATTCTCACACATTTTATCTGTTAAAATGTAAAACATTAAATTTAGTTTTAAATTAAATTTTAAAATATAATTTCATCAGGTTTAAACATCTTTTTACGTTTTTAAATTGTTATTTAAAGTTAACTATTTTTCCTCTTTCATTGAATATTTGAGGGCTGAAATTATTAATCAGGTTAATTGTCAATAATCAGATTAACCGTGATTAATTGATTATTAAAATAATCAACTAGTTTTGTGATTAATTAATTGTTGCACGAAGTTTACAGAATTAAAAAAGGTTTTTGTGTCAACAACACACTCATTAACAAACTAATTAAACAAAAATGTACAAAAACTTGCTTATATTTCTCATTTAAGATAAAAACAAACTTATTTGTCTGTAGATACATTATAACTCAAACTCTTCAAGTCACAGTTTTAGCTTCAAATTATGAAAATAAAATATTTTTATGCATATTTTGCTACCCAGTTATTAATTAGTTAATATAAAACATTATCTTACTTTTTCACATGTTCATGTTAGACATATTTTTTCTTATCTCTAGATGAATTTTGTGCTACAAATGATCAAACATTCACTAAAGGAATGTTGTGTTATTGCATTTTAGACAATAAAATGTTTATTTTCTTAATTTAAAAAGAAAAATTGTTTATTTACACATTAAATGTATTTCTAATATTACTTCTGCAGAAAGGAACATATTTTTAAAATACAATTAATTGATACATTAATCAACAACTAAAATAATCGTTAGTTGCAGCACTAGTGTATTTATATCGATGGTTTGGTGAAAGTAATTGAAATACTAACAACTAATAATAAGCTTCACCTGAATTAGCGATTGGAGGTTTCATAAAACTGTCAACTTTTTAAAGTTATAGTTTTATAAATGTGGTTATTGATTAGGATGAAAAAACAAAGAAACCATAGAAACTTTTAAAGTTTTTTCTTAATCCAGAGGTGGTGAATTAACAGAGAGATTTCATTGTTTCTCTCTACCTGGACTTTTTATTTTTAAACTTTTCTCTCTGTCTGCAGGACTCTAAATGGCGTCCGTTCATATTGAAACCGCTTCCTTCTCCTCTCATGAAGCCCGTCTTGGTTTTTGTCAATCCCAAGAGCGGAGGCAACCAGGTGGGTGAATCTTTTTACACCTTTCGCTCGCTAGAAGCACCTGAAACGCCGCTGTTATCCTTCATTGTTTCAAACGTCTGCATCTGCAGGGTGCCAAGCTGTTGCACATGTTCATGTGGATCTTAAACCCCAGACAAGTGTTCGACTTGTCGCAGGGTGGACTAAGAGAAGCGTGAGTAATCTTTTCTACTCTCTAGAAAAAAGATCTGAATCTCCTACACTGAAACAGTTGCTTGAATTCAGATTTTTTAAAATTAAATACCTAGAAATTTGTGGTATATTTTAAACACCAGTTTTTGAGTCTGGAGAGGAATTCTATCTCGACGCAGAGAGGAACCACTTTCTTTCAGCTCCTGTTTCAATTCTCAGGTTGGAATTGTATCGCAAAGTGCCAAACCTGCGGATCCTGGCCTGCGGTGGAGACGGCACAGTAAGACTCTATGCTCATTTTTTAACCAGTTCTTATTATTTACCAAGATCCTGGAGCTGTCTTTACCTCTCCATAGGCAGAGGTCGGTAAAGTATCCAGAAATAATATTTTTAAACAAATTTTTACTCAAGTAAAAGTACAAACGTTAAAAGGCAACTGAGCCATGAGTAACTGAGCAAAATATCTGATTTAATATTTGAAAATGATGTAATCATACAGTCAAAAATGTAAAGTTAAGTCCACAATCTGGTATTTTAAAGACTGAAATAATATCTACACGATTACAAATTACCAGATTTAGGCAGCACATTTAGAAATCATTAAAAATTATGAAACAACTACTTATGACGACGCAATTATTGAAATAGCCGTCAACTAATTCCAGTAACTGATTAATTGTTAACTGGAGTAGACAGACCAGTTAGTAAAAAAGAAACGTATTCAGAGCTGTAATTCTGTCAAAATGTAAAAAAATATGTACTTCTTGTTTTGAAGATGAAAATGTGTTTTAGCCAAAACGCCTGAAGTTGTATAAAGTTATCTTCAAATGGTTCAAATTCACAAAATAAATCCTGTTTTTAAATTTCAGGCAATAAAAAGAAATTAATTGTTGGTTTATTTGCATCTTTTAATGCATTTCTAATCTTGTATGAAAATTAAGTATTTTAATAAAAAATCTGTAGAATTTATTTACATATTTTATCCAATTAATCGATTAATTGTCTGAATAATGGATTACAATATAAACTTAACAGCAAAAACACTAAATTACAAAGTTATAAATAAAACACCATACAACCAACAATTGAACAAACATTACGTTTTGATGATTGACATCACCAAATGTATACACATTAAATAAAATAAAGTAATAACCTAGTATTTACAGTCAGTAATAGATACTGTATGTTAGAACAAAGTTAAGTTATTCCAAATGGCTCAGCAGGTGGAAAATAACATTGGAAAAACAAACTTTTAGCGTAAAGCTGTGTTTATATCTCATTCATTTTTTGTTTTGTCTTAATTTAGTGAAATTACTCACAGTGAGTAGAGTATCCACTGTAAAACGTACTACACTTTTAGCGTATTTTGTGCACTAAAAATACGCTACGTTACTTGGGTAACTGTAACTAACTGTAGGTATTTACTAGCCTCCTCTGTCCGTAGGTGGGGTGGATCCTCTCAGCTCTCGATGAGCTGCAGATGAATCCCCAGCCTCCGGTCGCTGTACTTCCTCTGGGAACAGGAAATGACCTCGCCAGGACGCTCAACTGGGGCGGGGTGAGTTTCCAGCCTTCACTCATGTTGCAGAGTTGACGGCAGACGGCGTTTTATTCTATCCTCTAGTTATTTCAGTAAATTTTTTTTGTTCACACGGCAGGTGAAGTTCGTCTGTTTTTGTCTCGCGTTCTGAAAATAAATCAGGTGTTTGCGTCGCCTAACGCCTCTGGGAGTTTTGGGGAAACCCACATTCCAGGATGTCTGAGCGCTCTTCCGGAGCATTTCAAGCCTTGACCTCTGTTTGACCTCTTCGAAGCCGCTGACACATCGAGCACAGAAGATTTAGTTACAGTTGATATTTTACCTGCTTCCTTTCAAAATATTCGGCTTGTTCTGACTGAAATCCCCAAAAGTCAAAAATAATTTAAGAACGTTAAATAAACAAAACAAAAAGTATTCTTCAGTGGTGAAATTAAAGACACCATGATGGTAAGATCTGTAAAATCTGTCAAATCTGCTAATTGAATTTCTGAACTTTGACTAGGCCATTTTACAGTATTTGTACAAGTGGTTCAAATCCTTGAAAATACGTGAGTTTCAGTTAGGTTTGGAAAGTGCTTGATATTCTTACTGCACAGTTTTATAATAAAGTTCAATCTAAATTTGGAAAATATTTACAGTTTAAGTTAGATACTTTCATGCAGACACATTTCTTTTCCTCACTGTCTGAAGTTAAATCAGACCAAAATGTTTTTGTTAGTTTAATTAGAACTACCTGCATTATTTCTGTTTGCTAAATGTCAGAAAACTTTGTGAGAACAATTTTTTACTTTTGAATGTTTATTATTTCTAACTGCTCAGTAACTTATTGATCTGTGTAGTTAAAATGGAGGTTATTTTATATTTTATGCATTAAATGTGACGGAAATTGAGGATTCTTTTGTTAAATTATTGTTTTGTTCAGGTTTATAGAGTGGGTGTGAGAGAAACATTTCAAAAACATTTAAATTTTGCAGTATTTTTGTGTACTTTGTCTTTGCTGTAGAATATAAAATATTATCACAAACATTATTAATAACAATAATAAATTATATTATACTATAGCGAATTTAAAGTGTTTTTTTAGTTAGTTTTTTATCTCGAAATTGTGATGCTGGAAAAGTTGGAAAACTTACCTACAAAATCCTTTAAAAATGCTTGAATTTTACAATTGGAAAAGTATACACATCCTTCCCTTAGCATGATGCTGCCACCACCTTGTGTTCAGGGTACAGTAACAGCTTTGTTCCACACACAACGCTTCAAACTTTGGTCTAATCTCAGCAGAGCATTCGTTAAACAATTGACTTAGTTTTTGTCAATCTTTCACTAAATCTGTATTCGTGGGAGCAACGCCTGAGTTGTGGCTCTGTGCAGCTCCTCCAAAGTTACTCTGAGCCTCTTGGTTGATGCAAAATGTCAGTACAGATGAGACAGTCTCTGCACTTTGACTGATTTGTCATAAAAAAGTCATCTACCTTTATCCATTCTTTATTTTTATTTTTTAATAAATCTGCTGGAAGCGTAGCGGTGCTTTATTTTTCAACCTTTCTCAAATGAAAAGGCAAAACATGGAAGATATCGCTGCATAAGTAGATATATATCAGTAACTAGGAAGCATTATTCAGCTGTACAGCTGAGTTTTAATGATGGCCTGTGAGCAGAATTTAATTTCTAAAGATTCAGCTCAATAGGAGCGAAGTTGTTTGATCTGAAATGACGCGGCGAGGACGTCCAGATGACTTTGAGATACTTCTGATCCACGAAGAGATTGACGCTTCGAGAGAAGATTAGACCGAGACAATTTCTAGCTACCATATGTGAAAGAGCTCTGCCCTTTTCATCCTCTGCACGCTGCTATTCTTCCTCCTTGTCTCTTTTTATCTTTTCTCATTTCCTAATCCCTCCTTGCTTCATTTTCTTCATATTTTTTCCTCTTTTAGACGTCTGGTTTAATCCACTCGTCTTTATCTTTTCTGCAGGCCTGTGTTAAAGTGAGGTTGTCCTTTTTTGCTCTCTGCAATCAGCGCGTCTTTGAGGAAATCAGAAAAAATTGCCACATTTTGCACTAAAGGTCCTCTTATATAAGAAAAGATGTAAGCGATCAGTTAAATTCTTTTTTAAATAAGAAAACAAACATTTTATTTCCTATATAGCACACCTCTAATGAACACTAAATTATTTCTAGCTCTTCCTGCTTGGGGATGCAACTAACATTTATTCATACTTCATACTTCAATTTAAATTCAGATGAGAAGAAAACAAGTTCAAACGTCCTGATTTCTTCCTGTTGTTTCTGTTTTTGCTGCAGGGTTACACAGACGAGCCGGTGTCGAAGGTTTTGTGTCACGTTGAGGACGGTTCGGTGGTGCAGCTCGACAGGTGGAACCTGCTGGTGGAGAAAACTGGGGTGCAGCCAGAAGAAGGCACTCAGAAGGTCAGGGGTCAAGGGTCAAGCCAGAAAATGGGCTGGAATTATTCCTAAACATGTTTTATTTTTGTTCTAAATGTTTTTATTTTTGCATATTTTATGTGTAAATACTGATTATGTGTTGCACCTTTCTGGCAAATTACTAACTTTGCTATAAATTTTCATTTATAAATGTTTGCATATTGATATTTAAATATGTTTTTTGTTCCTTTTAAGCTTCCTCTGAATGTTTTCAACAACTACTTCAGCCTCGGCTTCGATGCTCACGTCACACTGGAGTTCCACGAGTCCAGAGGTCTGTTTCACAAATTCCCTTTGCAAAAGTATTCACACCCCTTCAGACTTCAATTTTTAATGTTGTCAAATTTATGTGCTAAAATATCTAAAACCACACTTACACTTCAAGGTAATGCACTTCTTCATGTTTAAATCCCAGTAAATACACTGTAGTTTGTTTCCAAAACATCTCAAAATGTTAGTATTCAAGGGATGTGAATAATTTATCAAGGTTCTGTTGTATTGTTGTATCAAAGACCTGAACTCTCCATGCTTTCTGCACACACTGATCGAATTTTCCTCCGTTTTTTTGCGTTTCGTTCTCGTCCAGAGGCCAACCCGGAGAAATTCAACAGTCGCTTCCGCAACAAGATGTTCTATGCTGGCGTAAGTGTCCTCCATGACAAACTGTTTAAAAACTTTGACTGGATGGTTTACATTTGTCTCCTGTTTGCTGTAATTCTGCCTTAATGATCCTCACACACCCTGCAGGAATGAGGAACAGTAAATCAAGGGAAATTTCTCTCCAAAACAACTAAACCTGGGCCTTTAGGGGAAAGTGGTTTCCAAGTTATTTATCAATAATGAGCAGCCTGACTTGTGCAATATTCATCCAGAATGCTCACAAAGCAAATGTCATGCTCTTAATAATTCATCTGACCTTCATTCTGAGGAAAAACTAAACAAACCTGATAGAATACCGCTTTGTTTCCAGTGATGAATTTAACTGAAATCAACTTGGAAGTGATGAACAGATGTAACAAAATCATCCAGCTGACTTTTTTCTGCAAGACATGAGCTGAAAGTCAGAAAGGATGGGCGGCAGTTGAAGCGGAAACGTACAGAGGAGTTATCTCTTTTTAATGAGGGAAATGTAATGAACTGTAATTCTGTTTGATTGGCTTCTTCTGTCTGTTTATGTGCCTCTCTCTGTGTGTGTGTGTATGGGTGTGTGTGTGTGTGTTCAGGCTGCATTCTCAGATTTCCTCCAGAGAAGCTCCAGGGACTTGTCGAAGCACGTCAGAGTGGTGGTGAGTGTGAACACGCTCTTCCTCTCTCGGCTCGTATCGTCTTCCGTGTCGACATGTCTGGGTCGGGTGATTAAACGCGCTGTCCTTCAACTTCTCTTTGGGGGTTGACCGAGAGGAGGAGTCCCACTGGGGTTCCTCATTCATATGCACTCCATGCTAAAACAAATAAATTGATCTCCACGGCCTAGAAAGCAGATTTAAATGGGATCTGTTATTCAAAACTTACATTTTTTGTACTTATAAACAGTCCAAGCTCTTAAAAAGCACACGCAAACATTTTTTTGTCAATAACTTCACTTTTTTTTTTGGTGAAAAAAAGTTGGCAAACGCAACAGAGTGACGCCTGTTACTTTGCAACACCAGTGGAGCTCCAGCACGTTTGGTCAGCTGGTTTTACTGTGCTGTACAATGGCTGCTGGAAAAGACAAATGTTTTGTTGTTGACTTACCTTGGAGAAAGCACTTGTTGCATTCTTCTTGGTTGCACAGAAGGCTGCGCTTCTGCTTTTCAAAGCTGTAAGATTGTGTAACTGAGCATGTATCTGCAGCCATTTTCATGTGTGAGTGTAAACATTGAATTGAGGGCGTGGCCAGTAGCTGCTTATTTGGATTTAAAGTGACAAGAGGTCCTAAAGCAGCTCGAAATCTGATTATCTGAGAATAGTTTTGTTTAAAGCATGTAACAAGCGTTTTATGACACCTGTAGACCTGTCATAACCTGTAAAATGGTTGTTTTGTCCAGTGACATGTTATCTTTGACACCTTCATTAAGCTGCTTTACTGAATTAAACATCTCCATGTGATGGATCCCAACAGGCAAACGACCAAATTCATTAAAATTTCAGTCCAGATCAAATATTTTTCCTTATTTTATTCTGTCCACAGGTTAGTTTTATCTTATTTCAGCTGTACTAAGAAATGTTCACTAGAAACCAGACTAAAACACCTGGTAAGATTTTACGTTTTTGCAGAGTGTTTACTCTTGACACTAAATCCAAGCGTAGTAGTCGATGTTAATGCCGTCTTTATTGTTCCCAATGGGAGCCATTACTGTTTTTTACAGATGCTCCACATTAACTCCAGCTTGGGGTAAAATAACGCTTCAAATAAATCATTAAAATCAATTAATTAGTCACATTTATGCCCACGAGGCGTTTATGTAATCTTCTGACTTCAGCAGTGTTTAACACATCCCCGTCCCTTCGCAACTAAAACATTAAATCTCTGCTGCTTTAACAGTCATAACAGTTCAATTATCTCTTATTATGAAATTATTTTACAGCACCAATTACTGGTGTTTAGGAGCCCCCACTGTGTGATCTGACAGGAGAAGCCAGGAAGTGAGCTTAATGTCTGAGCGGCCTGTCAAAATAAAAGGCGGGTCTGCGGTTCTGGTTGGACGTGGTTCTGCTGTGCAGACGTGACTCTGGCTCTCTGCTTTCTGCAGTGCGATGGAACGGATCTAACGCCCAAAATCCAGGAGCTCAAGTTTCAGTGCATCGTGTTTTTAAACATTCCCAGGTGGGTCCAAACTGAGCAAAGGTTTTACTTCTTCAAGTCAAATATTTGGTGATTATTTATATTTTCTATATTGGAATTTTGCTAAACTCTTCAAAATTAGCATAAAAGGCCATTTGACCTAATATAAAACATATAAATCATAAAATATTTACAAAAATAGCAACTTTTTAAATAAATACACCCAATTAAATATTATTCTTTATATTTTATGTTGGAAAAATGTGTAAAACATGGATAAATGCCAGATTTTATTATTAAATCACACAATATAAAATTCTATATAATGAATTTAGAAATAAATCTTTTTCAGTTTTATTTTATAACATTTTTTTTTAAAATAATTACAACAAATAAACAAAAAAATCTCCAATTTATATTGGTTAGGAGCTGCTACAACACAGAATTATAAAATAATTAAAAGTTTCAAAATATAACAAATATTAATTTTATTATTTGAACATTTAAATAATAGATAAATGTATATATTTATGTATTAAGTACGCATATTTTTAAAAATGTTTAGATGCTCTATTTGTTTTTATATATTTAATCATTTTTAATGAGTTTTATATTTAATAATCAGTACAGATAAATTTATTTTGCTTGATACATAAATATTTATTTAATGAGCACAGAATCGTTAAATATTTAATACAATATTTAAACAAATTTTTCAATTTTTTTCCAAGAAAGAAACCATTATTATATTACATATTTCTGATTAATATGTTTGATATTTTTGCATACAGTGTTTGCATATACCAGTGCAAAACAACTCCAAAAAAGTAAAATAAAAATAAATACACACTAAAATTAATACATAAAAAACCAGCATATTTGATGACATATTTTATATTGATTTAATAATTTACAAGTTTATAGAGTTTCAGGAAACGTTTATTAATTTCTGCTACTAATTTTTTATATTTTTTTTTAATAAAAAAGGACACATCTGATGTTTCATACCAACTTTGTAAAGGAGTTTTTTCCGCTTGATAGCTGAGGCCTCTTAGAAACGATGAGCCTCTTGAACCGGAGCTGGATCCTTGAAATGTTCTCTGTTAATTGGGCTTAGAGCTTCGACCCGTTTGCTGCCGACTCTCATATCTTTGGAGATGATTTCTGTCCTTAGAGGAAGAGCAGCTGACGGCGGTCATAGCTGCTGCTGTTTGCTGTGTGACATGCAGGTACTGTGCTGGCACCATGCCGTGGGGAAACACCGGAGACCACCGAGACTTTGAACCGCAGCGCCATGACGACGGCTGCATCGAGGTCATCGGCTTCACCATGGCCTCTCTGGTGAGAAAAACACAAAAAAACATCAGCTGACAGAAAAACCTTTATGTTCTACTAAACCGTACATATTTGTGTCGTCCACCAGGCGGCGCTACAGGTCGGCGGTCACGGTGAGAGGCTTCACCAGTGCAGAGAAGTCGTTCTCACTACGTACAAGACTGTACCTGTTCAGGTAACCGACATGGATGTAGTTACACGTGATGACCAGCAGGTGTCACCGTTGTGAAGAAAATGCAGTTTGTTTAAAGTCATTTAATGCTTAATTACTTCCCAGGTTTTATTAACGGTGAACCTTCTGAAGTATTAAGCTGTAAATAAAAGCATTTAGTGAACATGTACCACGTTATATTAATAACTGACTATATAATAAATTTAAACCTGTAATCTTTTGAGATGGTCTGGATCAATATATGCCGGTTTAGGTCTGTCGCAATTATTTTCTTCTGGATTTTAAAAAGTTTTTCACACAGTTTTATACCTTTTTTTTTTTTTAGGACACTAAAAAAACATGAGTTAATGTTGTGTGAAACATATGACAAAATATTGGATAAGAATTTGATTATTTTTCTGGTATTTCTCTGTTTCTGTCTTTTCTTTCTCTCTCTACTTGTATCTCTGTTTCTGTCTGCTCCATTTTTCTTCTTTCCTCTCTCTATTTCTTTCTCTCTCTCTCTCCTGCTCTGCAAGGTGATGAATTTTAATTTTCCTGAATTCCTGCTTTTTGTTTTCTATCCATCCATCCAATAAATTGATATTTTCTTTCAACTTTAAACTACGACTTTTGAACGTCAATACAATTTCTAAAACTTGTGTTGTCATTACAGGTCTTTTTTCTATAATTAAATTTGTCTTCACAATTTTCTTTTATTGTATAGCTTTAACATTTCAGCTGCTAAAAACATAAATCCACTGCAAGCATCAAAAGTAGTTAAGCCCTCTAAAATATTATATTGCGATAAAATATAATATTTGTGCAATGATGAAAATACTTATGCCATATATTGACGATCTCCACTTGAAATGGTTTTTATTTTACAGAGAAGTCTTGAAGAATAATAGTGTGTGTGTGTGTGTGTGTGTGTGTGTGTAGGTGGACGGCGAGCCGTGCCGACTGGCTCCTTCCACTCTGCGCATCTCCCTGCGAAATCAGGCCAACATGGTCCAGAAGAGCAAGAGACGCACGTCGGTGCCGCTGCTCAACGAGTGAGTCAGCTCCTCTCACACATACACACACACACACACACACACACAGAGACGGATGAACTGGGCCGGCCGTGTTGCTACAGAGAGACCGGGCTGCAGTTCACACTCACCGAGTCACACAATCTGTCTAGTGGGTTCACTGCTCTCAGCGTCGCTCTGCAGATTTGACCGCAGTCAAAAGAGGGACTGAATAAATGAAACCATTAGAGACGTGGTGGTTTTACAGATCAGGAGACATTTTGAGGATTTAACACTCTCTGTCTTCTCCCTGTATTTAGCTTATAAATGTAAATGTGAGTCTATTTTCTGCTTTTCGTAGCGAGCTACAGTAGATGTGTGTATGTGGCAGAAGGGCTGGGCGAGAAATAAAGTCTAAGATATTTTTATACCTAATCCGATTTTCTATTTTTTTTATTTTTTTTTAATCACTTTATTCAAAAAATGTTCTTTTATTTCAGTCATCACTTCTGTAGTGCAAAGATTAAATTCTACCAGAAAAATGTCTTAAAATTATGAGGGGAAAACTTGTTTTAATGGGAAAAAAGCTCAGATAATTAATATTTAGTTCATTCATTTTCTCATAAAATTACTATTTTATTCTGCAAATATTAAGATTTTATTCTGGTATTATTTCAACTTTATTCCTGTAACATTATGTACAGATATACATTAGGGGCATTTTAGATAAAAAAAAGATTTTGAGATTAATTTCATAAATTTTCTTGAAAAAATTGGGACATTTCTGAGTTTCAAAAGTGGAAAAAAATTGTTCTGTTTTTTTCTAGAAAATCTCAACATTTCTAGCAAATTTTTAACTTTTGAAATTCAGATATTTCTTTGTTTTTTCTAGAAAATGTCTGAAATTGATATGAAAGGGTTAGGGGTTTATTTGCGAACATTTTCCTAAAATTAATACAGTGCCGTACGGAAACACTTTAGGGCCACTCAAGAAAAAAAAATCTGACTTTTGACCTCAGATTTTTTTAAATTAATTGTAGCCCCTCCCTTATAATTCATCGTAGAATTGACTTGAATTCAAAGTCCAAATAAATAGAAACGGTAAAATTTTCATACAAGATGGCCGACAACCCAGGGAGCACATTCGTGGAAAAAAATGTAACTTTCAAAAAATAAAATCAATTGATCGCCCAGCCTTTTGTGGTAGAAAGAAGAGTAGAGACTTTAGCTTCTTGTCATAGTATTTAGTGTTACTGCTATGGGACTGTGCTATCAATGTTTGTCGACTTACCTTTTGGGATTTTCTCCATCTTTCCCTCCTCCTCTCCATCCTTTTCTTATTTTCTTCATCCGTCCAACACACTTACCCCACCTTTTCTTTTCTTTCCTGTTGTCTCCCCTCTCCACCGCCATCTGTCCGTCTTCTCTCCCGTGTTTGTCATGTTTGTTTGCGTTTGTGCGGCCGTAGTATTCAGAAGGTGTGTGCAGCTGATCTGCGCCGCCTCTCTGCTCCCCCCGACTCCTTCTCTGTGTAAGTACCTCTAACCCCTGTTCTGTCGCTGGACGCTCGCGTGTCTCTGCGCACGTCGGCGCGAATGAAAAGGTGCCGTCACGTTTCATCCATCGGGTTTGGCCCATATTTGAAGGCCTTGTCACAGAAATAACTGCAGCTTTTTCTACAGGTTAGTTTTTAGCTAACCGTAAAGTTCTGAGCAAAAGTCAAATCTGAGGAAGGGATTTGAGGGAGGAAAACCTTTTGGGTTTTAAATAGTTTCCAGGTACATAATTTGAAGTAAAAGAGAATCTCAGCTTAAGCGTACTCACTTCAAATAACAGTTTGGTAAACAGAAAATAGTATTTTAGCAGCAATAAGATAATTCCTTAAGTGATTTGTCACAAAATATTACAGGTGTCAAACTCGTATTAAGATTATAAATGTTCTTAAAGGCCCAGTTGCACCAAATTGTTTTGATAAAATCCATTAACAAACTGATAAAATGTCAATAAAATAACCGTTTCTTTTCACATTGACCAGTCTTACCAGGATTTTGCAATAAAAATAAAAGATTTTGTGCTGCTAATTTAGAAATGATTACAAATATTTCTGCAATGTTTTTGCTTATCTATGACAGTAAATGTGACCATAAACATTCTGGTAGAGTTGAACGTTGTGGTGCCATTACAGTCTGGTGTAATTCTGTTTATTTTTGTGCATTTTCTTTGCACTTTCTTTCTTTGTGCAAATCACTAATTGTGATTAGTTTAATCACGATTAATTGCGATTAATTGACATAATTGTCAACTAATTTATTAATCGTTTAATGGGGTACCGACTCTAAAAAAGTCCATTTGCTGAAGGAACAGCAAATGGACTTTGCTGTTCCTTCAGCAGTGTTTGGGCCAGAACTGTTCAGAACTTACATAAATTTTGCATTTAAATAATAAAAATAAACTTTCTATGTTCTACTCAGTACGTCTTAAGTGACATAGTTTGGCTTCACAAGTTGATAAAGTATTTTATAGCTGCAGATGCGTCTACAAATACTAAATCTACACTATAAAACTTCTAATGTTTATTTTGCCATTTAAAAAAGCAATTGAAATATTCTCTTCCAACCTTTTAAAAGCTTTGATTAAAAAAAATATGCATTTTTTTTTATCCGATTAATCGTCTGCATAATTGATAGATTATTTGATAACTAACATAATTGTTAGTGTTTTGTTTTGTCTTAATCAGTTCAGTTCATGTTTAGACCAGAAGAATATTGAAGAATTTATTACAAAAAGACCAATTTTAACTTTAGAGTTTACGAAAATGTTTCTTTTATGATTAAAAACAATCATGTTTGTGTTGCAACAGCAAAAGCTCGTACGTCTGATGGGAAAACCTACACATTTTAAAAAGTAAAGGATGTTTTTTTTTGTATAGATATGTATGTTTTTTAAAGCATCAAATATGGGTCAAACTGCTGTGCTGTGTTGAATGTAAGTGTCTGTTTGTACAGGAAGTGTTGACTAAAGCGAGGAAGTGTTTGGCGGCATGCTGACGTCTTCACAGTGTGCTTCTGCATCGTCTTTATCTTTTCCTGCTGTCGTCCCTTTAACTTTACTGTGAGCTCTGCTTTTATTATATCTCCCCTCAATGTGGTGTCTTTGCTCTTTCCATACAAAAATACCTATTTATATATAATATCTGAGGGATAAAAGTTTTTATTCTCTTAGAGGCAAGATGTTGAGGTGCTGTGGACAGTTTCTGATGGTTTTTTATTTCTTTTCCAGCATCTTTTGAAACATCACCAGAGCTCAGTTTTAATATTGTGCTGCTGAATTAGATTTAAAAATGTTTTACAGCCACCAGTTAGTGAGACTTTATCTTTTATGGCTCTAACTAAGAGGAGAACCAGACAGCAGGAACTAAACGCTGCAAAAATGTCAGATTTAGTTGTGAGTGTCTGTGCGTGCATGTGAGCATAAATACAAAAAACATTCAGTGCCTTGATAAAGTATTCAAGCCTATTGAAGTTACATTACAACCATAAACATCAGGAGCTTAATGGAAAGTGGAAAGATGTATAGTTTTAATTTTTTTTTTACAAATATAAACCCTGGTTACTCATGAAGTCGCCTAATTAGAAAGATTATTTCATTTATAACATTGAAAAATGCCTTGTTTCTAGGTTAAAAAATTTGTGAAACGAGAACTTATTTAGCAATATTAAGGAATTATTTAGTTAAAACAAGCTCCTATTTCTGGCTGAAAAGTCACTGGTAAGTTAGTTTTGTATTATTTGTTTTATTTGCGCTAAAAGTACTTGGTAATATTTTGTGTTGTTGCAGTGTGGAAACCCTGAGCAGGAAATACGTTTACAGTTCCAAACTTTATTTCATCATTTAAAAGATTAGAAACTGAGTTTCTAAAAAAAAAAATAGAAGGTAATTTCAACGCTGGGTTTCCTTAGGTTGAAACTTCAGAAATTATATTTTACAAAGTTCCCTGAGATGACATTTGTTGTGAAGTGACTGAATTGAAGTGAAAGGTAAAATGTAATACACAAAACATTCCTGTGGTTTTGATTTGAATCAAAACTCAATCTACACCCTTTTATTTCTTGGACCATTTCTGGTGAGTGTATAAAAAACAAGTTGCTATTCCTAACTCTTCAAATATTAAGTTAATGCATTTGTGACTGAAACAATAAGTGTAATTAATCATGACTAATCAATTAATTATTAACAGATTTTAAATTTTTAAAAAGTCAGAAGTAATTTTAAAAAATAAACTTCTATTTAGGACCTTTTGCTATTAATTATTAATGAATTAATTCAAAAATTAGTCAGTTAATCTATACAAGATCAAGAGTTCACTAAAGGAATGCTTTGTTTTTGTCTTGCGCAACAAAGTGTTTATTTTCTGAATTATTTTGGCTTTTTTGTATAGTTTAATGTATTTCTAATATTGCATAAAAAGGATGAAATGCTTCAATACAGAATCTGCGAAATGTTCCAATTTCTAATCGATTAATCATCAGCATTAAATATAAAACATAACATAAACTAAAATAATAAAGTTGCAGCATTTGAATCCAATTTTTTTTATGCACATTTGTCCAAATGTAAAAACAACCAAACTTTTATCACACTGCAGAAATGGAAGCCATCTTTGTTTCATGATGTGCAGAAACATGGTGGATATTTTGTTCTTAAAACTCCATAAAACATTATTTTTAAAAATCCAAATTGAGTTTGAGACTGTCAAAAATTATTATTCATAAAAGCATTTAAAAACCACGTTAGATTTTATTCCCTTTTCCCAAATTGAATAAACAGACTGAAGTTTGTGGTTGTAAATGTGAATACTTTTCCGGGTCGCTGCTCCGTTTCGTGTGTGCGCTGCGAGCTTGTCTGATCCGTGCGCGTGCACGTACATGCACTGGCTGTTCTTCCCTTGCAGCCCTCATGCGGTTCCGGACCGTCTGCGGCTGCGGGTGAACCGGATCAGCCTGCAGGAGTACGACAGGCTCCAGTACGACAAGGAGCGACTGCGAGACATCTGTAAGGCCGGTTCGAATATTCATTTTTCTAAAAAAGAAAAAATTATATTTCTTCAAGAAAAATTTGAACACCTGAGTAAATTTTCATAAAATTTGTGGTTAATTTTGTGATTAACCACAAGTTTGTAAAAAACTTGGATTTTTTTTTTCTAGAAAAATTTGACAAGTTTTCTTGAAAAAATGTTTAAAAATTTTGTAAATGAATCAGTATGAGTAAAATTTCACCAAAAACTCAGAAATCTTATGATTAATCACAAAATCACTTGGAAATGTTCTAGAAAAAAATTATAAAGAAAATTTTCAAAAAGTTTTTTTGTATAAAAACTCTATGTACAGATTAGATTTTTTTCCCCTAGAAAAATTAAAAGAAAATAAAAAGTTCTTGCAAATTTTCAAGTTTTTTCTAAAAACATTGAGATTACTCTCAATTACTTGGGGCAAAAATGTTCAACTTTATTTTCTTTACATTCGTAATAATACACCGTAGCAGATTTTGCATGTTTGCTGTGTTAAACTGTATTATTTTCAGTTATAAGATCAGGATTTGGGTCACTTTGTTCCAAAACGCTTGCTATATTTAGCCAAATTTAAGAAAGAACTTTGAATAAACTTGGCTCTACATTTTGTCAAAATTTGCTTTTGTTGTGCTTCAATGTACAACATAAGAAAATCACATTGGTAATTTTTACCCTGATTATAAAGTAAAAGTCTCCATCTGCATCGAAAAGCCAAATTTGTATCATTTTTGAATACCAGTTGGGGCCCCAAATGGCCCCGGAGCCACATTTTGGACACCCCTGCACTAAGAGGAAGTAATTTAAAGTGTTTTTTGTGTTTCCCAGCGATCCCAGTAGGCATTGTGGTTGTGAGGGGCGACTGTGACCTGGAGACCTGCAGACTTTACATAGACAGATTACAAGAGGCAAGTTTTCATCTTCATCATCATCGCCGTCTGCTCGTCGCCACTTTGATTTCTCTCCTCCTCTGTTGCTTCTTCCTCTTCTTCTTCTGTGATTCGGGTTATTTACAGGCAGGTCGTGACCTCAGAGCACAGCGCTGCTTATTAAGCTGGTTGTGTTGAAAGCTTCTTGACTTTAACATGTGTGGAAGTTTGTGTGTTTTGTTTCTTCTTCGGCTGCTTGCTAATCTTCAAACCTGTCTGCTGTGCCTGCTAGGATTTACACCAGGCGCCATCTACTGGCCACAGAGTGCACTACCAGGTATTTCGCTTGGAGAGGGACAGAGTTAGGGAATATTTCTAGACATTTGGGCCTTTAAGTAGAGCTGGGTGATAAATCTAATTTTTGGTTTTTAAAAATTTAAGGTTTGGAAAATCTGGATTTTTTTTTTTTTTTTTGCCCATTTAGTTTTACAGCTTTTGTTTATTTAGATGTTGAATTCAGCTAAACTCTACAACAAAATATAAGAGTCAGGCTACAATTTTCTTCATTTTTTATGTAAGAATAGAAAATAAAGTCAAAATAATATGACAATAAAATCTTAATATTACTAGAATAAGATATAAATATTAGAAGAATTAAGTGATAATTTTATGAGAGGTCCAATACAAAAAATAATCAAGAGTTTTTCCTCATGAAAACAAATTTTTTCTTGTAATTTTAAGATGTTATTTTGGTAAAACTGCATCTTTATTCTGCTGGTGGTATGACTTTATTCTCATGATTTCATACAAATTCTCCGAACCGCCAACGTACAAATCACAGAAGGGAGAATTAAAATAAAAGGTTTTTTTTTTGTGAATCATTTTTAAAAAACAAAATAATTAAATTTAGATATGCTGTAAGAAAAATACTGAGGTTTTATCTCTAAGTCATATCGCCCAGCTCTATTTTTAGGTTTTGATTTGTTTTACCTTTTATTTGAAAAATGTTGCATTCTTTATAATGATTTCATTTCATTTTTATTTAATTCACCGATCAGTAAACATGAACTGTTCAAGTAGAAACTAAAATAAATCATGAATGAAAAGGAGCAGAAAGAATATTTGCCCCCATTTACATAAAGACTTAGAAAACTAGTAACTACACAAAAAACATCCAATAATTCATCATAAAAACTTTTTAAAGTTTATTTTAAATGCAGTGAGAGATTTAGTTTATCTTGATTGTTCCATAATTTCCGTTCTGGATTAATTTTTTTAATCTCTGCACCTTTAAGTTATATTCTCTTTTTACGAATTTGTTTTGAATATAAGAAATTAAATTGCCCCCAAAACTTTTCCAGCTTCTTAAATTTAGTTTCAATGTTGTCTGGAAAAGTTTGGATTTTCCAGACTTTTTTCAGATTATAAAAAAATTACTGATATTTATAGAGATTATTTCCTATTTCATTTCCTAAATGCTTTCCTTCCATCCTTCTTGTTTCTCATTCATTCATTCTTCTCTCCATCCTTGCTTCCTTTGATGCCTTTATGTTCTCTACTTTTTCCTTCTTTGCTTACTTTTTTCCACATTGTATGTTTTTATCTGAAAAAGACGATGCAAAACAGCTTTACTGTACCTAACTATGCATTTTTACTTGTTAGTTCAGTAATAAAATAGTTTGTTTTTGTTTTTTTGTTTTTTACCTGCAGGATGAAATCAGAGGCGTCCCCATCACCAGTTCAACCAGTAGACTGTCTCCTAGCTGGAGCTTCCTGGACTGTGAGTTTCAAAAACACATTTAATATTTTGTGTAGTCTTATTAAGCAACTTGTTTTTGTTTCTTATGACTTCAGCGACATCAGCTGATCGTTTCTATCGCATCGACAAAGCTCAGGTAAGGATGGCAGTCAGACGTGAGACACCTGGTGAGAGCAGCTTCTTATTTCACTCTGACTGTTTTCTGCAGGAGCATCTTCACTTCGTGACAGAAATATGTCAGGACGAGGTTTTCATCCTGGACCACGAGGGACCAGAGGGGAGCCAGGCGTCGTCGGCTGGGATGCCAGATCTGGTGGTTGAACCTGTAGCAGGGTAAGAAAGCAACTTTTTTAGAATAATTTCATTTTAATCTTTTTCTTTTAGTACTTTTGAGTAGTTTAATGCTTCACACTTCAGAGCAGGGGAATGTTTTCATGAAGAGGTCTGATTACATTGAGCCGTTAAATGTGGCTGCAGTTGCCTCTGTTGACCACCAGATGTCAATAGATGACAGATTTGTTCAGCAAATGATTCATTGTTTTTATTATTATTATTATTATTATTATTTAATAGATCACTTTTTCATTAAGAGAAGTACATTTTTAAGGCACGTTCAGAGTTAATAATTTTAGAAATGGTTTGTGTTTAACTATTTCCACAAGAAAAATGCAAATATCAGACATTATTGCCATTCAATCGTGGTAAAGGATTGAATTAGTGCAGAAATATCTGTTTTATATTCATGGTTCTGTGTTATGCTTCCAAAATGGACAAAAGTCTGAAAATTAAAGCCTGGAAAGTAATTTTTATCTGAAAAATATTTTTGAATGTCATTTTATGTTGCCTGTGAAATGCTGACTTTGAGTTTTTCTTTTGCTTTACTGTTTGGTTTTTTTTGGATTATTATTATTGTTTATTGCAATTAGAAACATTTAATCTTGCTCTTGGTGCAAAAGTTTAACAATAGATTTTTTAAAATTGAGTAAATATGCCAAGGGGTTGCCGTGGCAACACAACAGAGCCTCCAGTATCACTTTAACATGGCGCCACTGGAAGGAAAGCCTGAGTAAAAATAATACATGCTAACCTTTCCTTTTTTTAAATAACCAGATTTGCTGCTTGGGAATATTTAATGAAATAATTGCTCTTCTTTTTTATGTTTTTTTTTTTTTTTCAGGGTTCCTCTGACAGCTGATGAACAAGGTAACCCATGGCAACCATACTATATAATGACATAATCCTAACATAATAGTTTTATGGTGTAACATATATGAAGTGTTAGATTCTTTTGAAAACTAAAACGCTACCACTCAAGAAAATTAATCTGAAAAGGCAAAAACATGCGGTGAACGGAGCCATTAAAATGTAATGAATTAATAATGTAAACTCTTTGTTGTTCTGAATTTTTTATATTTTTTCCATTCGACTTTTTGCAAAGTAAAAATCTGAGTGTTTATTTTTTATTACTGCGTTTCTCTTCATCGACTCGTTATGCATTAAATCAGTTTCAACTGTTCATGAGAATTTTAAGAAGTTAATTTTGAATTGTGAAGCATTAAAACCAGAATCATAAAACATTCCCACATTCTGCTTGTTTCTGGTGAATTAACTGAGACATGCCTGGACTTGTCCTGATAAAAAAGGAAACCCTGGAGCAAAGTTTAGTTATTTACAGCCAGGAATTCCCTGAACTCCCTGTTACTGCTAATCATTCCACTCCTTATTTTTCTGCTTTCATTTTCATGTCATTAAGGTTAAAAAGAAAATTTCTGCACATTTTTTTTCTGTGTTTTAAGCTCCAAAAACCAGCTATAAACTCGATTTATAACTTTTGTTTTTCTTTTAAACTTTCTGGAACTTTTTGCATTTTAATTTTGCAATTCTGCATCAGCAGTAAAATTATCTAGTGTCACCTCCAGGTAGATAATGATCATTTAGTGCCTATAAAACCATTATAATGTGATGCTGAGGCCACTTTTAGAAGCGCATTTTATCGAAGAGTCAGACAGTCATGTGGTTTATTTCTGAGACAACGGGTTTGGATCTGTTGAACCTTTTAAATCACGATGAGTCAGATGTTTTTAAGATTCCTGTCAGAGATCTTGTGTCGTGACTTCGCTGTGTGTTTTTGTGTTTTGTTGCAGCTCTTCTAACTGCTGCCAGTACTGGAGATTTTCTACTGGTACGGTACTTTCCACTGGAAAAAAACCCCAACTAATTTAAAACTCTAAAGCCAGTTCTGCCTGTTCGTTTACGTTAAAATAGAGTTGCATGAATGATCCACAGGATTTTCCAGTCTGTTTAGGATTTCAGTTAAACAAAAGCACCTATGAGTCATTCAATTAATTAAGTCTGGCTAATTTTTCATTCCATAATTTTAAATATTTCTCTGTTTTCCTTAAAGCAACATGAGTGGTTTTTGTACTGCTGAAGTATAAATCACTTTGTTTTATAAAAACACAACCCATACATACATGCAGAAACCAAAACTCTCTGAATATGAAGTTGTTTTTTTTTTACAAACAAGCTTCCTATAAAAACATCTCTTGCATCTATTCATCGTAGTTCTACCTGGTTCTTCTTACATGACTTGTCTTAGCTGAAGATGGGTCTCCTGGCCCTAAGCTAGCTTTAAGTCAACAATTTTTTGACTACATTTTAGTCGAGATTTGAGAAAACTATTCCAGGTTTGATGATTATGTTGCTATCTGAAACAGTCATGTGCCTTCATAATTCTGAGTAGATTTAAATCTTTAGCCTCCAAACATTTCCACACACCAGCTTTGTTCTGTCAGGGTTCGTGAGAAAAAAGTTTCGATCAGCCTTACCAGAAGCAGGTGAAGCAGAGATGATGTTGCACAAAACAAGTTTCACTTTTGCTTTCTCAAGTCGCAGCAGACCCAGGAAGCGTAGGAGAGAGAGTAATGGTTTTGTTATGGCAACAACAAAGCTAGCTAAAAGCTGCTATGATACAGCATTTATGAGCTCCTTGATTCATAATACAAACAAACACTTAGAGTTATCAGTTCTGGGATGTAGAGGCAGTGTTTCACTCCATGTGTTGCTGACTGAGGCTTCGTTCACACTGAAGTGACCCAATTCCAATTTTTTTGTCAAATCGGTTTTTTATTTTATTTTTTTTGCGTGGTCGTTCACACTTCCGCATACATGCAGCTTGTATGTGATCTATGGTGTGAACTGCAAACGACTGAAAGTGTCCCGCATGCGCAGTAGAGGGCGCAATAACGTCACACAGTGTGCTCAGTCGTGTTTTACCAACCGCCATTTAAAAGAAGAAGAAGAAGCGTTTGCGGAGGTAAACATGGATGCGAACAGCAGAACTTAGCTTACACATTTGAAGTTGCAGCATATAACTACTTAACTTTCATCAAGGTCCGCCATGGTTGGTGTTTGTCTTCCCGCTTGCGAGCATCAGGACGCAGAATAGTGACGTTTGTCGAATATCAATGACGTTGGATGAACGCAACGTCTGAGACTCAGGTCACATTTGAAAAGATCAGATACGTATCGGATGTCTAAATGGCCTAAATGGTCGAAAAAAGTCCAACCTGTGTTGTTCAGAATGTTGTGAAAAGATCAGATACAGGTCACATTACAGCAACAAAATAAAAAAACAAATCAAAAGTGGGTCACTTCAGACTGCAGTGTGAACGCACACTAACACTCCACCAGATATAAACATTACAAAACATTTCTCTGAATGTACGTCGATTTGGCCAGGTTTGAATTTTAATCGATGTTAAAAGTTTTGATTTTGAACTGAGTTCACTTTGAACTTGATGTAACATTGGGTGTTCCATCCATTTCTGTTTCCAGTTTATCGAAAGTTTGAGGTTTGGTGGTTCTTAAACTGCACCACATCCTTTTTTTTTCTAAGTCAGGTTTATTTGCATTGCATATTTCAGCAACAAGGCAGTTGAAAGTGATTTAGAAATAGAAATATTGCCGTGCAAAAGGGAAATTTAGGTGTAACAGCAGCAACAGATATAAAGACTGGCATCATTCAGTGTTCAATTATGAAACAAGCAACAAACATAACATTTTGTCACCAACACACCCACTATGTTGATCAGTGTTTCATTACTTCTCGTCAAAGTCAGTGTTTCAGCAGTTTTTCAGTTTTCTGAAAGATTGTTCCAGATTAGCAGTGAACCGCTGAACGGCTTTGTACTAACCAGGTGATACGCCAGAAATGAAAGCCTGAAAATGTTCTGCAGGTGGCAGAAGGCCGACTTTGCAACTGTCTTAATGTGACTCTGAAGGTTCAGGTCCATCACTCTGACTCTGGATTGTTCCTCTAGAGGTTTGGATTAGAAATTTAAAAAAGCAATGATCCAAAGTATGCCTGAAAGCACTTCTTAAAAATGACGTGTGATTTCAATGTATCTTTTTTTCACTTTCTGCATAAAACTTGAAGATTCCTGTACATTGTGTCGTATTTTCTGTCCAGCTGACGGACAGCGTACGTCGAGGAGTCAGCTTGTTGGTGAGAGACTCCGCCGGTTGTTCTGCTTTACATCTAGCGGCCCAGAACGGACACACAGATCTGGTCAGCTTCATCCTGCAGCAAGGTGAGAAACTAGACTTTGTTCTAACACATTTGGTAAATAATGTAAATGATTTTTATGTTTTATTATTTATTTTTTTTGTTTCTTACTCTGCAGGTTCAAAAGTTCTCCTAGATTTAACCGACAGAGACAAGTAAGTTGGAAAATATGTTATGTATTAATTATGAAGGTTTGCTGACGTTAAACTCCACTAGCATGTTTCTCACTAGCATGTATAGCCTCTCCATTTACAGGAAACGTGTTGAAAATAGTTTATCTTTTATTCAATGGCATTTAAGAACCCAGGTAAGATATTTATAGTTGGACATTTGTGTGAATTCACACTAGAAACCAATCTGCATCCTGCTAATTGTTGTTTTCTGTCAGTTTTGCGTCACTGTTGTCTACTTGTTAATGTCGTCGACTATCAAGCCACAGAGTTATATTTAGCTTAGCCTTCCTGTGTGTCTGCAGGGGGGAGACCGCCTTGCACAAAGCCGCCTCAGAGAAGCAGCATGCAGTGTGTCGGATGTTGGTGGAGGCCGGCGCTTCGCTGGAGAAGACAAACTTCCAGGTAACTAACAAATGAAATGGTAGAAATGAAAAGACATGAACCAGTTTCAGTAACTCTAGCTGAATAACTTCATATCAACACGACATGTAAATGATTTACACAGAAGTTGCTTTGCTGGCTTTAAGGGCATGTCTCTCTTAACTTCTGGCGTCGCCTCAGTTTTAGTTTCATTATGTTTCAGTTTAAAATTAACCAGGAAAATATGGTTGGTTTTAATATAGCAAAGGAAAAATTGATGTGTAGTTTGTAATTATTTGCAAAAAATAAGTAAAATTCAGCTCAGCCTGTGCTTCTGCATTTAAACCTGATTTTGGTTTAGGTTGAATCCTGAAATATAAACTCTGTGGTGGAAGTAATTTATAATCAGAAAAGAAACAGAAGCTGCTAACTGAGGCGGGGGATAACACTGTGGTTTTTTTCATACCATTTCTCTGAGAAGGCAGCTGTTTTCAATGTTTCCCACTTGCAAACAATGGACTTCCACATCAAATTATTTGGAAATTACCTTAGAACCCTTCTCAGACTGATGTACAGGAACACTTCCTTCTCTAAAGAATCATTGTTGATGTGTTTGTGTCCTGGCTTTGTGCTACAACACACCTGCAAGCTGCTGAGCAGAAACAAAAGGGAATCACTGTGAAAAGAACAAACTGAAAGTTTCCCCACGGCTGCAAAAATTGTTTTGTTTTTATTAAATAGACGTTTTTTGGTTTTCTTTTGTTAGAAGTGACCTATTACGCTCCTCTTGTCACGTTAAATTCAATTAAGTTGCTGCTAGCCACTCCCACTAACTCATTGTTTACACTCTCATGTGAAAATAGCTGCAAGTAGACACAAATGTACATTTCTGACAAGCAGAAGTGGAGCCTCCTGCACAGCTAACAAAAATGCAGTAAGTTGCATGTGTCAAATCAAATCAGATCTTGACTCTAGAAATAGAACATTCAAGGTTACAGTTGTGTTTTGAAACATTATGTTATCAATTAAGTGTATTCTGCTAAATTAGGTCAAAGTGAAAAGACATTTAACTTTAATTAAATTCAAGAAGTTCTTAATATTGTAAACTTTCTGCCACAATCTTCCCTTTAAAGACATTCCTGATCTTGATAGAGCAACAAAACCAGCTGGCCAAATGTTCTGGAACTCTCCTAGGGTTGCTAGGTGACAGGTGGAACTCTCCCGGGGTTGCTAGGCGATAGGTAGAACTCTCCCGGGGTTGCTAGGTAACGGGCGCTTCCTATGGAATGTGATGTAACAGTTAAAACAGTTCATTTTCTGGTCACCAATAAACATGAACTTGTTGCCAGAAAACAAGTCTGTTTTGGGGTTTTTTAAGTGTTCGGCCTGTTTTTAGAAACAGCTGAGACTCAAATCAAAGTGCAAAAACATGCAAAAAAAACGTGAAATTTGCAGAATAAAACAAGGAAATGTTTGCTGATTTTGGGTCGGACAGTGAGAAAACATTCTTTTTGTTGAATGATTGGCGTTGAGTTTATCTCCACCCTTGCTGCTTATCACCAGGGCAAGACGGCGGCGGACCAAGCAGCAGGAGACTCTGAGCTCGCCGTCTTCCTGAGCTCCCAGCAGCAGACGTCATCCGGCACCAATGAAGACCTGGAGACAGCCGTCTGAGGCGCCGACGCTCCGTCGCTCTCTCCCGCCGGACTCTGGACTCTGTACCGGCCCGGAGCAGAGAGGAACCGGGAGGGAAGTGTCACGCCTGTGCTGGACTTCACTCCGCAGGCGCAGAGGTGAACCAGGAAACAAACTGCCTCCGAATGCGGCAGCATTGCAGCAGAGATTTTAACGCTCGACTATTTATTTATATTTATTTATTCTATTTATTGGTTGTGCTGGTTGATTGACTTTTAACAATTGCAAGTGCAATTCGTCTTGTAATGGAGTTGTTTTGGTCATATTTTGCAACTATATTAAGTCTGGAAAATGATCAGGATTGCGATCAAAGCAGAATATTTATCCCATAAACCTGTGTGCCAAAGACATTTCACTGTTGTGGTGTCATATCTAATCCAAATAACCACCGTTTCATGAATCCAGGTTGGATTTCCAGGGCGTGAACTCAAACCTGTCTGATGTTTTCACCTGATGAGTCACAGCACATTGTGACACAAGTGCAGAAACCAAACCACAGCGCTCCATTTCTCCCAAACAAAGTTCTTCTAGGAAACAACGCAGAGTGTTGTCAGAAGTTTTTAAAAAAAACGTTTTAAACAAAGGTGTGCTGTAGGATTGACCTTTCTCCTTTAAATATGAGTAAGAGCAGCCATCTTGGAAACTTCCAGATGGAACCACAGAGTTTGTTTTTGAGTGGAAAGTGGAGGTCACATGTTTGATGTGAAACAATCACCACAAATCTTCTCTGAAGCAAAACAACAAACTAAATAACTGAATGTAGCTCATCTGTAACAGAACCCAGGTTTCATTTTGTGTTGGTCGTCGTGTTTGTCCGTCTGCTCTGGAATCAAACCAACATCATCAACACGACTGAACTTGTCCGTTTTACGAACACATTGACCTTTGACCCAGTTGTGTACATGGAGGCATTAATAAGCTGAGCTCTTCTGTGATGTTAGAAACAGAAATCATCCACATGTACAGACACCTCTGGAAAAATGCTGAGAAAACCTTCAGAAAAATGTATCTTTTATTGCAGCAGCTTCATTTTGCATTGGGAAAAATCTGAAATTCACAAATTTATTCATTTTTTATTAGGTGTGCAGATATATAAAAGCTGACTTTTATCCATTTAATGTTTATTTTGCAGTAAGTTTGGATTACTATGATACTAAGAAATAAACCATTTTCACTTTTCCGACAGACTTTTATTTAAAAATGACCTCATGTTTCAATAGTTTGTGTTTCTTGGGGCTTTAAGGAGAGGAACATTTTCTTTGTTTAATTAACTGTACACATTAGGTGTTTTTGTCCACACATTGAACGTTTATTTTATATTTCAGATCAAATCCTGACAGAGTTTAACGAACTCCGTATGTGTCTTTTTGTGATTGTGATTTCCAAACCAGTGGAAGATAAATGTTTTGTTTGTCGAGGTCAGGCTGCTCTGTGCTTCTTACTCATGGCCGACTGCAGATTTGGACCAAGTTAAAAGCATATTGTGTTTTTATAACCATGTCCTGACTTACAAAGAGCCACAGACGTCTGACTAACCCGACTGGCATGTCCTCCTTTCCTTCTCTGATTTATTAAGCCTTAGAAAAACTGCAAGTCAGGGATTGATAAATACAAGCTTTTATGCATCCTAAATGTGCGCTACTACTACTACTGCAATAAAAGATAAACGTTCTTAAAGGTTATTTTTAAACAGTTGTACCATGGGTGTCTGTAGGTGTTGATTACAGCTTGAACTTTTGGACCAATAATGCAAAATTAATCCCTTTTTTGCCTGAAATGTAAATATTCTAAAGTGTTGCCTGTTTTTTAACACCTTTTTTAAAAACTGAAATATATTAGCTGTTCGGTTTCACAAAACACATTTCTTGGGGTCAAATTCACTATTTTCTTAGCAAATCGTCATTGATTTATTTACCGGCCAGGGTAGAAAGGTGAGGATATGGCAGGCTGTTTTAACATAAAATTCAGTTTCAACACACTTATATTTTAAATATCTGAAGTTGGTTTGTGACTAGATGTATTAGTAAATAAATTCTGACTAGCATAAATTATGTTATTGATTTGTAAGGACGCTTTAATTATTTAACAAATACAATTAATTACAATAATTAGAACATATATTTCAGATATGAACAATTAAATTATGACTAGTCATAAAATAATTTAAGATGTCCCACTTTTACTCTAGTTAAAGATATCTTTAATAACACAAATATTAAAAATAGCACAAATGTATTTTTAGATGGGAGATATTTGACTGATGCAGTTTAAACTGAAAGTAAATAATGATGAGGCAAACCTAAATTACAGACATCTGGAAATGTAATTTAATTTAATCTCCAAATGAATAATAAACATCTTTAATTAGACAGCTTTTTCATTTTAAATATCTTGAATTAATATTCTGACCAGTCAAAGTGACACGTATTTACATATGAAATTTAAATATTAATGTTCAGACATTTTATACTTTTCAATCTCAGATGTTTCCAGGATTATTACAAAAAATCTGAAATTAACCTCAAAACTTTTGAGTTTTTTCTGGCAAATTTTCAACTTTTCAAGTTAAGAAATTTCCGTATTTTTTCTAGAAAACTTCCGAGATTAATCCGGAAATTTACACTTCCGTTTTACAACGTAGCACAAAGGAGCAATTCTTAATTCAAACATGTAAAAATGTTATTTTTTATTATGTTCAAGATTCAGTGTTTTAAATTGTAATTACAAATAAATGACAAATCCAATAATGTAACTTGAGGTATTTAGAAAGGAATTAAAAAATATAATTGAATATATCTTGAATTATTATCATCAGGATGTGAATGCTGATATCTTAAATTATCATTCGGTTTAGTCAAAATGCATTTTCAGACATCTGGATTGTGATTACGGATAGCTGATTTTATGCTAAAACTGCCTGCCATACCTCAAGACACCTGGCTTAAAGGAGGAAGTCACCTGAGCTGCTAATGTATTTCTGTTGATCGGCGATAAAAACAAGGAGATATGAGTCTGAGCAGCTTTATTACTCACTTGTGCTTTAAGTCAAACCGATACCTGTTCTCAGTTTTTAATGGCTCCTCCCGAATCATAAGGCGTTTCCATAGAAACGTGTAGCGGGAAGCTGTGACTCACAACATATCCAACAAAAAAAAACAAGCCTGTACAGACTAGTTTATTCTTCAACACAAGCAAAGTGTGTTTGCAGTATTCGTCCAAAAAAAAAAAAAGATACCATCTGAGTCATATTCAATAGAATATAAAAATGTTTTTCTCTTTTTTTTTTTTTTTTTTTACATTTCTCTGTTGTTTACATTACATTAATGTTTATCACAGTCGAGCATTTAGCATCGGGGAGTATTGAATGTGCAATGTTGAGTTGGAGTTTCCTTTCTTCTATATTTTAGAAAAATTAAACAACTTTACAAGATTTTCTGTGAAATGAACTAAGATGTTTGGGAAGTTTTATGTATATTTTAATTTACTTTAGTTTCCAGATTCCTGCTTAAATTAGCCTGATTTTGATCCAAATAATCTAAAGAGATCCAATCTGAATACCAAGATGATTCTATTTAACTTAATTCATTGAAAGGTTAAAAGTTTTATTTTTGTGTGATTAAAAGTTACATTTATTGGCAGCCCTGGTAGAAAACCTTAAATATCTTTCATTGCAGCAGCATAAACTGAAATTTTATGTTTTGCTCAATAATATTCCACACACCTGGAGCAAAAACATATACATTTTTGTAAACTTTTTAGTAAGTTTGTTATAAATTGGATTTAATAATTACTTTCTTAAAATGTCCTTATTTATGACAATTCAAATGGCTTGACTTTGTCACATATTTTTATCCAAAGGCAACATTTGCTTCAAACTAAAACCTTTTCTAATTTGTAATATTTGTTTTCCCTACTGAATAAATGTACTCAAATTAAAAGGTGGACTTTTGTGCTGCTGTTTTGGAAAAAAAAAAAAGTTTTCAATATAAAGCATGATTAAATGGTTTTTTAATAAATGCATTTTTTTAAAACTGAGACACTTTCTAATTGCTAATGCTAATGATCGGAATCTGCAATAGCATTATTTTTGAATCAGACTCTTCTGTCTTCCTCCCAACATTGTGCAACTTTTACCGGAAACTTTCTGAACTAAATTCACTTTTCGATGATGACAAACGTTTGTTGCAAGATGCAGGACTCCTCTGTCCGATTTCCAACACAGAGCACTTTCTTTTGGGATTATAGAGAAATGGATTTTATGTGAGTGATTCTAAGAGGTGACTGTGTGAAAAGGTCCAGCCTGTTCTGAACAACACAAACACTTTTCACTTGTGCATGACGTTTTCTTACCTCTTTTGGGTCCGTTTTCTGGTTAATAGCATAAAAAAATGGCATTATTGTTGTTTAAAGTATTACATTATTCTAGTTTTAAAAATAATACCTGAGTTTCATTCGAGTTTGGGCATGTTTTGGCAGTATTTTTGTTCTGATTTTACATTTCATTTTCCTGCTGCTGATATTACTTGAGGTTTATTTAAAGAACTTGATTCTTTTTGTTTCTGACCTCAGTTGCTGTTTGAGTGAATGTTGGAGGAAAGTTGGTGATTTCCTCATTGATCTGCAACAAAAGTGCTTGTCATTGGACATCTAGATGTAGAAGGGGCTCCACACTTCTTGATTTTTGTGTTTGTAATTCTCCAACAAGGAGCCGATAGAAAACCACTCATGTATCGAACTTATACGGTTTAGTATGTGTACAGTATATATGTAAAGATCGTCATTACAGTACAAAGTCCATATTTTGTCAAATAAAGTACATCAAATGTATTTCAAGCTCACCAAACAGACTTTATTTGTAAAAAGCTAATTTTTGCTAACGATACTAACGTGGTGACTGCTAGCATCTACTAGCATGCTACAGCGAACGTGCAACCACATAATTTTCCCATTTGTTGAACAGGATGTTGGTGCCAATATTTACGTTAAACTGGTAACTATCAACGTGTAATACAACTTTTACCTGTTTAATTTGTAAAATATCTGTTAAAGTAATATGCTAGTAGCACTCTAGGCTAACTCAAAGATGCTAATGCTACGTTTAGTCAAATCGTTTACTTACTATTTTTCACATTCAGTATTTTTTGCTATCATTACCCTGCCAAATATTCACTTAATGTCTATATTATTTTCAGTGTTCTTTATTAAATATTGGTATAAATATACACATATAATAATAATTATTATTATAATACTATAATATGTGTATTATAATATTACACATATACCGAGTATATGTACAGTTTTGGTCAAAGGTTTACATCCACTCATCATGGTCTTGATTGTTTTTAAAAATCATTTGATTATTTAATGCAACTTGAAGTAGGAGAGCAACACAAGATTTCATTTATGGAGGATTTTCTCTAAATAAATGTGTCCATTCTCCTTCACTTGTATTTAATTTAGTAAAATACAACTCAACTACACACTTTGTAGCTACAGACAAGCTAATTTTAATGTTTCAGAATATTAGTCTGATATTATTGTGAAACATTAGGATTTTCTAAGCATTTGCCAGCTTTATAAATTGCTTATTAATCTAGTTATCAGTATATATTCTTTGGTTAATTGCCCCTAACCTTTGATAAATATGTCAACGGGGACACATTCCTGTTGATTTTTCCTGTTAGGAATGCAGAAATTCCAACTTCCCGGTAGAAAGCAGGTGCCGCCAAACTCCCTGTGACCTCTGACTACTACCTGAAAAATTTGTTTCCTTTTGTTTACTTTTCTTTCTTTTCTTTCTTGCCAAACTTAGTCAACTTAGCCAAAGCCACAAAATGGGAATGACTTCAGTGAACGACAAGACGTCAATGGAAACTTTTTCTCACCGTAAGTGGAGTTATGGTGGAAGTTTGCCCTTTTTTTATTTCCAAATATGTTAACCAATAAAATGAGTACAAGGACACAGATTTTTATGCTTTTCTGCCACTCAATGACAATTTTGATATAATTTCCCTACAAACACTTTCTAAAAACCTGCCAAATGTTGTGAAAAGCTCATCTGGTTCCAGAAAGAAAGGAGTGAAGTCCAGCGGTGAGGAGGACGAATCGCCTCGTTTGGTTCCCGTTTCTGCCAGTGGTGGGTCTGAATTTGCCATCTGAATTTTCTCGCTACGTCTAAAACATCCTCCTAAGTTTCATCATTGGCCAACAAGACATAGTTCTTTAATAAATATTGTTTTGTCATTCTAATCAGTAATTTCTCTTCTGTGTGTGTGGATTTCCGTTTTCTGGTGAAGTTACTTCCTGTTACTTCTGTCAGCTTTGACATTTAAAGACATTGGAGAAGTGTTGTGCTCTGTTACTATGCTGATGTGTGTGTTGTGAGTCATTAATTTCTCCTTTCAGGAGCTGTGAACAACAAAACTCCTGGGAAGTTCATTATGTGGCCACGTCCACTTCCGGGTTGTTACCAGTCACACAATATCTCTCTTCCTGAGCTCTTAATTAGACCCACCTGGGTTCATTTTAGTAACAATCTGGCTCATCTGGTTGCTTCCCTGTGTGTCAGTAAGTTATACTTGCCTCATTATTACTAGACAGACAGAGAGAATATGATGTAAAATCTAATTAAAGAAGTGATACTCTGCTTTTCTATAAATTAAAAACAAGGAAACAGAAAACCAAAAGATATTATGACTGTGACTCAGGGTAATTTTGAAGTGTCGGCATATGAGGAGCTCATGATGTTGCCATGAAAGTCATGAGGGCTCCTTGTGACAAACAGGCCAAGAGTAAAATTTAATACCATGAGTTCAATTCTGGAAAGATGATGCATAACGCGATTGAGCTTTGAATTACAAACAGAAACGGCGTTTAAATTTGTTTAGCTTCGTCATTCATTGAGTAACAAAGCAGCTAAAGAACAAAATGTGAATAAAAGCTAAATGTGAAACGGTTAAAGGTCACCAGGACGGAATGAAAAGTGTTTTAACATATTTAATGTGTCAAATTCACAGAAGGATATATAAAGATTGTATTCAGAATTTTTTTTCTCTCTCTTTCATTTTATGAAGAAAGAAGTTACGTTCATGTCTTCTGTGGTTTTCAGCGGTTCTTGCTGCAGCGCCACCACAGGCGAGGATTGGAACAGGAATTTCAATGAGTTTGTATCAGAGTGTTTGGGCTATTATAGATGGAAAAAAGGTAGAAATTTGGAGATTTCGACTTTTGAAACTCAGAAATTTTATATTTTTTCTAGAAAATTTCTGGCAGTATTTTTTGGCAGTAATTTTGGGGTTTTTTTTACACCACGGTATGAAAAGCTGTATTTCTGGTCCCCAATTGAACCGATTTACCGGATCAGGTGTGAATATCCTTGGACACATCTGAGAGCTACAACCAAACAGAACGTACCACACTGTAGTTTTTTATCATATATGTGGCTATAGAGCCAGAGAAATGAACTCTGATTCATGATTCTTTAAAAAAAAACATGTCACGTGCCTTAATATTTCTGAGTCATCCATGACTAAGTAAGAAAAAAACGTGTGGTTTTATGAATAAGTTGGTATTTCAATGGATGCATCTAGACTTTAGATCAGCAGTACTCAATGTTTTGTAACCTGGGACCTGTTGGATGATTTAAATAACTGTTGTGCCTGAGGCTTGATGGTTTCAAATAAACTTATTTTGCATTATTCATTTGTAAACATTTCCAGTCTAAAAACGTGAAGAAATTTGAATTAAGCCGTTAGTGTAGAGTCTGTTACTCTTTTAATGTGAGAGTTACCCTGTACAACTGAACAAAAAGCAAACTGCTGAAAAAGGGAGGCGTATAAAATAAACACAAAAAAAAATTGTTCCCCTTTAATGGATGCGTTGTTTAAACACTAGTTAATCCAGTGCTTTCTGTGATATTTATTAGCCAGAAATAAATTTCAACTATTCTAGCAGAATTAAATGATTTTAATGGTATTTGCCTGATTTTGATATAAAACATAGTTTGCATTACGGTTACGTAGAACCAAACTATTCTCATGACAGAAGAGTAAGTCAGGAAAGGGTAAAAAGGAAAGTAAAAAATTATATACAAAACCTGATGTTTACATATATTAAATAAGACACTTTCCAGATTTTTTATGTTAAATTGTGTTAAATTGTCTCCGTTTTATGTTTGTGGGAATAAACTAACAAATAATTGGATTTATATATATATATATATATATATATATATATATATACTGCAAGTTTACATATACTTCTATGTGCTTTAGTTTGGTTTTATTTAGAAGTAAATGGTGTTTTTATCAAGGTTCATAGTTTTTATGAGCAGTTTAAATGAAATTTGCTTGCAGGAGTCTTGTCTTAAACATGATAGAAATATTTGTGGTCAATTGAAGTTTCAAATTGTTGCAATTTGTTCAACATAAATAACTTTTTCAAGCTTAGATGCTGAAATTAAAGATCAACAGTTAAGTTTATTTTTTTTTATTTTGTTCAATTGTATTTGATATGTCACATTAAATATCTCATATTAAATGTTGATTAAGGTTTTTTTTCTTTCTTCATTATCATTTGTCAATGTATGACTTTCAGTTTCATTTTCTTTGCAGATTCTAATTTCATGTTAAAGGGTCATAAAGTTTATAGCGTAACCTGTAAAAAAAATTTTAAGTTTGTAAAAATAACGTTTGTTTTTCAATGTTTTTTTTTTGTATGTGATTTAAACAAGAGTAAATACAAAAACAGAGTTAAACATACGAGGAAATCTTTTTTTTTTTCTTCTTTTTCTTACGAGGAAATGAATCTACATGTTTTCTTTTTAGTTGGAAGTACGTTTTACGTCGAAACGGATGACGTCATAAATGTGATAAAAATGAGACGCAGCTCACGTACGTAGCAGTTGATCGGTTGAAGTCAGAAGAATCTCAACGGACGATAAGAGGAGTTTTTATTGCTCGAGAACGGTAAGAACTTTAGTGTTCGGCATATTTGGGTTTTTTAAAGTTAGGTTTTATAATTTATAACGAGACTAAAATACGTTTTTGGCTTAATTTCGTCGTAAAAAGTTAAAGCTGACCGCTAGGTGACCGCTAAACTAGCATAACTACGACTTTTTTTCTCCTTTTACTGAGTAAGTAATACATTTGTCGACATTTTGTCTTTTTTAACTTGTCTAACTTTGTCGTGTCACAGTTCAGATTTTAATCTGTGTCGTCATTCAAACAGCTGCTTGAGGAAACTCCCTCAACATGCCCCGACATGAATTCAGTCAACTCCCTTAATCAGAAAATACATTTGAAATATCCAAAAATTAACTTAAACTTACAGGAAAACCAATATTACACAAGTAAAATCGGGCTAGAATACATTTCTTGAGTTTGTAGACATGTAGTTTTAGACTTTTGTTGTATATTTTTACGAAAGTACGTGTGTGTAAAATTCAACTTTTTTTGTACAGCAACCCAGATGTGCCAAAAAAAAAAAACGAGAGCGATTTTGTTTTGTTTTTCTTACATTTGTAAAGTTTCACAATACAACATTATTTAACATTTTAGCCAAAGCATCGAGTTTTCTTTGACACTTTGTAAGTTGTGAAAAATAAGGAAAACAATAAAAATGTGAAATTTTTAATAGAACTATATACATTTTTAGATTTAAAATGGATACATGAAAATGCATGTATATTAGTTTCATAATATAGTTTAGGTATGACGAGTGTAGTTATGCAGATTGTTTTTATTTCTGTTAGAGTCCATTTAGAGTTGGAATAATTAAAGAATAAAAATGTAAACAAAAAACTCATGTTGAACTTTTACAATAATCATAAATATACTATTTTTTTATCCTATTTATGATCGGAGATTCTGATATTTACGTATATAAGAAACAATTGGTTTTATTATTTTAAAAATTGTAATTGTAGTTTATTTAATGATTACTAAGGAGTTGTTTCTGTCTATTTATTATCCTTGTCTTTGGTTCTGCAGCTGCAGAAATCATTTCATTGATAACCAATAAAAATTGTCATTTGCATCTGAAATGAATTTTTTTTTTGTATTATTTTGATAAATAAATACAACTTCGATATGTTTTTACAGAGAAGTACAATGGAGAACAGCAAAGTGGAAAACCACGTCACAGAAACCATCGATAGTACCGCTCACTTGGACTGTAATCTGAACTCTGATAAAGAAAACATGGAGGAGACGGTGGAGTTCAGACTCATGATGGCTTACGCTCAGAGGCGGCGGCCAGCGAAAGTCAACACACCCAAAGAAAACGGTTCGGCCGCAGAACAAACGTTGACTCAGACATCTGGAAATACTGAAAACAAGGAGGAACAGGTGGAGAAGAAGAAGAAAAAGAAGATATGGAGGCAACTGAAAGTGATTTTTAAGTGTGTTCAGCCTCAGACAGCAGAGCCAGAATCACCACAGAATGATGACCCCAACGACCCCATGTACCGAAACTTTGTTCCTGAAGACAAAGAAGTTGAGCATCAGGGTAAAACTCCTTGTTGAATAATTCAGATTTAATTTGTGCAGAAAAAAAAATGAAAACATCTGAAGAAGCTTTTATGGTTATAAAGGTGGAAAAAAAATGTTTT
Organism: Poeciliopsis paucimaculata; assembly: GCA_903067055.1. NCBI lineage: Eukaryota > Metazoa > Chordata > Actinopteri > Cyprinodontiformes > Poeciliidae > Poeciliopsis > Poeciliopsis paucimaculata. The sequence goes on along the minus strand of CAEGAD010051840.1, from coordinate 12,175 downwards.
TGTTCAGTTTAGGACCGAATAATGTAGAAAAAACAACAAACAGGAAATCAACTTGCACTTAAAATGAACTTAATTATGTTTACAATTAATAAGCAGGAGTAAAAACATATATAACATTTACAATTAAGTGGCTTAATTACTTGTAAATTATTATATAAATGTTGGAAATTAGCTACAAGCTTAATAAAAATGTTTGCTTATACAGACAAATTAATAATTATAAAGCGACTGATGTGGAGGTAAATTATTTGCTATTGGTATTATTAAACAAAATAGTGAAATATATTAATATTGATGTCAAATACAGTAACTCAAATTCTGAAATGGAAAAATTATGCCTATGAAATCGGTTTGAGTTTAAATATTATTTGAAACATTTAGTGTTAAACACGTCTGGTGAAGATGTGGAATAAATCTTTAAATAAATTTGTCTTTTATTGCAGACGTAGTTTCGCATAGTTAAATATTTATATTAATCTAACATTTAATTTTAATATAATTTATTCAACAGATAAGAAAAAATCCCATAGAAAATACCATATTTTTCTCTGACTGTTTTGTTTTTTGGAAATGCTATTGTTATATTTGATTCCACTTATGAAAGTGGATTTCAGAAATGTACAAACTTTACCAGTTTTTTCAGGTTATAACCACAAAACAGTTCCTTGGATGTTTTGCCCTTTTACCAATTTGACCTTTTTTGACAAAAAAAACAAAAAACGTTGATTTTGATAACATTAATATTCATGCTGTCACGTATTTTGTAAACTATATTTGTTTGTAGAAATAGTTTCACTTAACATTGAAGGGTTTTTTTTGGTCAAAAAGTCACATTTTGTTGATCCTGGTTGATTTTGTAAAAGCAATGAGGGTCAAACATCCAAGAGGATAGATACTTTTAATAATCACTGGAAGTGTGGTAGAAAATGTGGTAGAAAATGGCTCAACGTTTGCTCTTTTTTTTCTACCATTGAATGAATATAATCAAATTTATTCTCAACGTCTTTACTAAGTGTGCCATAAATGTAAAAAGTTCTGTATTCCACCTTCTGTAAACTGAAATCTTAAATCGGACGCTTTGTCAAAATTTTAGACTGAAATAATTTAAAAAAATAAAGTGAGCAGCAAAGGAAACAACCCAGTTGATGTAACATTGCAGCTTGTTTTCACTTCAGCCTGATAATTTGTTTCTTTTAGCTGAAGCTCAGGATGTGATGGAGGAAGTGGTGGGCCGAGTGATCGAGATTGCCAATGAATTTGATTTCACTCCCGAAATGGATCCATGCGTCGAGTCCGATGGCAAGTCCCTGATTTCTAGTTTGAGCCCTAAAATGTTGTTCTTGTGAATTAGAAAAATCATTTCCTCTAAAATCTTTAGCAGGGGAAGATGATGTGGAAAAGATGATCGGTCTGCTGCTGAGGAACCAAGGCGACCAGCTGAACGAAGAGGTAAGCCAGTTACAGTAAATCGAGTTTTTCCAGGAAGTCCAGCTGCACATGACTAATGTTCAGGATTGTTATTAGGCAGTGGAGTTTCCAACAATAAAACACTCATACTCAGTCATTTATGATTCCTCCAGAGTTCATAGGTTGAATTATTTTCAGTTTTATCAGAAGCTTGAAAACAAGCCAATGAGAAAATATCAACATATAAACAAAAAACACCCTATATTTCTCTAAAACATTATTTTTAAAAAGGTAAATAGTAACTGGATTCTGTCAGGTTTTATTGATTTTAGCTGACTGTGAAATTAAAATTAAAAATTGCGGAGACATGTGACACAGAGGGGCATGGCCAGGTTTAGAGACTTTTGGGGGCTATATGGGATTATCATCAGAAGCATTGTTGCTTATTTGTAAACTTTATCACCATATTTAGCAACTTTTTGATTAACAAAAACCAACAATTGATAATTCTAGTGTCTTTCTGTGTTGTTGGAGACTTTTTATGGAGATAAAGCTCTAATTTTGCAGCTGTTTTTTCCCCAAAACTAACTAGTTTGTTTTTGTGTCCACCCACAGTTTGACCTGGCGCACATTGGTGCAGAACTTTTTTTAGACTACAACTTCTTCACGAGGCTTCTCAACAGATTTCTAATCAGGATCGGCTTCAGGAGACCGGACTCTAACGCTTTAGGACCCCAAGCAGCCAACAGAACCCAAATCGCTGCCGCTTTAGAGGTGAGAGCGGCTTTTTGCAGCTTGTACCTCTTAATGCCAGTATTTTGTCTCATACAAATGTTTTTTTGTTTGTTTGTTTTTTTGTCATCAGATAACAAGTCGTCTCGCCTCTGTCGAGGAATTGTCCGAAGTCAAGATATATAAACATGGAGCTCGTTATCTGCAGGAATATTATTCATTGTGGGCTCAAACGCAGGGCGGATACGTAAGTACATCTTCACTTCCTGCTTTAAACACCCAGCAAAAGGGTAAATACCATATTTAGAAATGACACGATTACACTCCAGAGATGTAGGGGGCGCTATTTAACATTTACTGCAGTCTCTATTTTTTTTTTTTTTGTTTCAGTCATCCATAAAACAAGATATATTCAACTAATTGAGTTTGTTGGTTTACTTCTCTTGCAAAGCTGCTATTTGCAATAAAAGTATAATTGCAAATATGAATAAAAGGGATATTTTAATTTTGTTTAAAATATTGTGTTCAAATAAAAAATAAAGTAAATTGAGTTCATAGTGTTTTAAAATAAAAAAATTGTTTCTGTTTATGATGGGAAATGGCGCCCCCTTTAGCCCTTTAGTGCCATTACTTTTTAAGTATTAATAATAGAAATAAAACACAGATTACACTCAAAATAAAACATTCATTATAAATAGTACTTAATAATAGTCTCCATTAATTACAGGAGAAATGAAAGAAGTAAGGATTATATAAAAAGCTAATTTCCATAACTTAGAAAAAACATTTGTGATATAAACATCAAAATATCAGTGAGTTATATTTTGTTAAAGAAATTTTATTGAAAAAAAATGGCAAAACAAATGAAGTATACAGAGAAATATATCGCAAAACTTCATATATACAGGTTGTTCTGAGAGCCTTTTAATCAGTACAGTATGTTGTCAGCAATGACTGGAAATAAGAGAAAAAATTGTGGTTAACATAGAAAATGGCGCCCCCTGTAGTTCTGGAGTGGTTCCATTTTCTAATATGGCAGCACTTCCTGTTTTCTGTATCTAAACTCACTCAGTTCTTTCTAAGCCCTCTGAAACATGTTTGACCTTTCTCCAACAGGAGGCAGTGTTTCCTGATGAAGAGGAAGTTGACTGATTTGGAGGTTGATTATTCATTACAACAACAACAAAAAAGCTGTTAAAATGGTGCGAAGAAGAGAATCACTCAGGACCTTCATCAGTTTACGAGGAGCAGTTTTCTCTCTGCTTGGACCAAAGTTAAAGAGGAAATTATTTTCACATCAATTTAATCTATAGCACTTATGGTACAGAGTACCATCAACAAAAATTAATTTATTTAATTATAGAAAACATATTGTTAACGCACTTGCACTTTTAATGCTTTGAGTTTTTTATGTTAATGTTATTTTGTTACCAATAAGTGTAAACATTAAATTATATTTTTCAATAAAAATTTTTTGTGGCACTACGTCAGTTTTCTTATTTTATAAATAAAAGAAGATTTTTATATCTACAAAAAATGCCAGTGTCAAACACGGCCAAAAAAAGGGTTTAACCACAGTAAACTTTTAATTACAGCTACTTTCACTGTAATAGTATTTTTATGAACTTCTCCAATTATCTTGTAGTATGAGAAAAATAACTGAAAATCCTTTGCTGGAATATCTTAAAGTTTACTCAACTTGTTCAAATTAATTCAAATAAGAACATAGTTTTATAAAATGAACCATAGGTTGTGTTGAAGAAAATGAATGCAAAACAAAAGTGGTTATTATTGGTACAACTTCTAACTAAAATATGTCTTTAACTGTAATTCACTGCAATATATTATTAAAATCCATTTTAAACCTAATTACTTGATGAATGTAAAATATTCATTTTATATATTCTGTATATAAAATAACGTAATGCAGAAACTTTTCACTGTAACTTCTGTTTCTTGTAACCATTTATTTTTCGTGGCTAGTGTTAAACAGCAGCGCCGTCATGAGGTCAGAAAATGAACTGCAAGTATCCAAAGGTGTCGATTTAAAAAGTTTTTGATTTAAAAAAAAAAAAAAAAAAAAAAGAGAATTTGGACATGATTTGGTTAATTTAATATCAAGTACAATATGTTTAGAGAGGGACCAGGATTAGACTTGGTTAATATAACTGTTTTTACATTGTTTTTAAATATTAAAATGTTATTTTTTTGTGTGTAATTCCAAAAAAATGTAAGAATTATGTTCATGTTTACTAATTATTTTACATATATGGATTTTGCACAGAAAGGTGCCAGTTAAACTAATGCAAAAGTTGATTAAAAATCTAGACTTAAAAACAAAGTTTGTGTGAATTCAGTCAAATTTGTTATTTTGTACTTTTTGGGATGTGTTTTTATTAATCATTTAACCTGATATTTAAGTGACTTACATTTTTAACATATTTACAAAATAAAAGAATTTGATTATCTGATTTGCAATGAAAACTACAATAAAAACTTAAAATAATGAAAAGGTTAAATGATATTTTTTTAGGCTAACCTTTAGAATGAACAGTCCTTCATTTAAATGAGTTCATTCCTTTTTGTGAAGTACATTTTATTTCAGGAACTGAAGCTCGTTTCAGGTGATCAATAAAGGAATTAACCGTGTAAACCTTGCTTTAACTTTTAAACTAACATTTATATTAGCTTTTTTTCTATGCATTTCTTTAAGATTTTTTTTGTCTTTCTTTTCAAAAACATTTAAAACCAAAATAACGCAGACTGAATTATTTTTTGGAGGCTTAAATTTTAAATATGCAGTGTGGGATGCCTTTATTACTGTTTTTTGTAAAAATAAAAAAAAAAACTTTAAAATTTGCATTTTAGTTACAACAGAAACTCAATTCAGGTTGAAACAGCGCCCTCAAGTGATTCGAACCGGAACTACAACGTGTCAAACTGCGTTTTTACATTAAAACTGACATTTATATTTAGTTTTTAGTTGTTTGTTTTAATTCATTGACATACAACTTTGAAGACTATTATTACTTTTAATTATCCGTAAGATTATTGGCTTTATTTTACAAACTGTTTTGCAGGATAGAGAGCTACACAACAAAACAAGCAGAAGCGTGATTACCAATTATTTTTGGCAGTCCTACCTTCTGCACAGACAGTGTTGGTAATGTAAGTTGGGTTTTATTACTTTGCAGAGTTTGTAAGGAATTTTAAATTTGCATTTTTGCAAGCGGAGCGTGTCATGCTGGCCGCTGGGGAGCCTGAAATGAGATCCAACCCGTTCTCCGGCAGATCAACCTGCTCTCTTTAAGCGGCAGGACGCGGCTCGGTGTCAGAGACCCGTCCGACCCGGCCGAGCATGAAGGGAGTAACGTTTAACCCCCCGCCTCGGATCCGTGAAACCGCCCCCACGGGTGACTCGGCAGCGGATCCGGTTCGCATCAACACGTCCCTGCTGAGCCCGACGACCTGCGAGGCTCCGTGCGAAACGACGTGGCCGCCGCCCGGAGCCAGGATGCGAATCTCCAAGGCCAACAAGGGCGCGGTGGTGGTGAGGGTGGTGCGGCGGCATTCCTCCCCGCAGTCGGCCAGCCTGGAGGAGGTCTGGAGTCCGAGAGAGGAGAAACCCCGCAGCCCCGACAGGAAGAAGCCGGCGGAAGCTGCTAGAAACGGGGTTGAAGCGCCCGGTGGGGGGCCACCCCGGAGCCGGAAGAGCCGGTTCCGAGCCCCGGACGTGAGGACCATCTTCTCCCCCGGAGAAAAGGACCCCAGAGTGAAAGAGGAGACCGGGGAGGGACACACCTTCCAGCCTGGAGGCGAGAACAACTGGTGCGATGTGTGCTGCAATTACATCCTTCAACACGGACTCACCTGTGCAGGTAAGAAGGTGGAGGTCCAAACTCACTCATTAGAGACTAACACAAACCTCAATGACTTTGGGTTTTAAGCAACAGGTAAACTAAAGGTAGCGCAGTTGTGAGGTGAAACAAAAAATACTTTTTTTTCTTTTCTTTTTTTTTTTTTTAACAAGGGAACAAATCAAACACGGAACCCAGCTTGTAGAGCCAAATTTACCCCGTACAGAAACTAAAAATGTTTCCCATCTTTCCTTAAAACACAGTTGAACTCGGATTGAATGGAGACCAAACGATGGTCTTGATTATTCAGTTGGTTCAAAATCTTCACAGCATCTCAGATGTTTAATAGTTTCTCAGAGGTTTTCTTCCTGGATCTCCCAGGTGATGAAAATCATCCCCCACAGCAGGATGTTTCAACATAACACTGTTACTTTTTCACTCTACATTGTGTTGAAATTAGGGCAGAAATTAAATTTTTGGTCTTCCTCCATAATGTGAGCATAAACTCACAACTTAATTTTGTCATCCTGTAAAGTGCATTAAAAAAAATGCATTAAATAATTTAATCTAAACATAACAGCCAATCCGTATTTGCAGCTGGGAACTGATTGGTGTCAAAATAAAGTGGACTTGATGACATGACTGCTAACTTAGCTTGGCGTTTGTAAAGACTGACTGCTCAGAAGTTGTAGTTATTAATAGGCAGGGCTCTGTAATGCTTAGTGTCAGGAATGTGGACAGTATGCAGGTGAACTAGTTCAGGTTTAAAAAAAAAAAAAAAACTAGCCTGACTGACTTGTCTATAACGTTGGACTTCCCTCTCTGTGTGTGATGTTATCTGACAAACAATAGGAGGAAGTTATGAAGAAGACGTTTTGCCATATTCTTTTATTTTGAATTTTGAAACTTGTGTCACTTGGATTTTGATGCTATGCCTTTTCGTCTCCTGTTTTTAGCTTCACTTTCAATATTGTTTTTCATTAAAACAATAAATAACCAAAAATATGTTATTGTAAACATAGACAAACAACATAGCACCAGCTAACTAGCTTAAATGCTATAGCACATTTGAAGGGATGTCAACTGATTGAAAACACAATTACTTAAGTTCCCTCTAAAAATAGAGGAACTGCCAGTTTTAATAGTTCAAACATAAAATATACCTTCATATGCGCCAATAAACAGTACAAATATGCCATACCACTATCACATTAAGCTAACATTCAACTTCTTCCTTATGTTAGCTCATGTAGCTAGCCAATCAGAGTCAAGGAAAAAGAACATTCCATTGAAAAATCGGCAAATAGGCTGATGTCCACTGCAATCAGTTTATTAGCTAAACAGAGGATGTATACAGGAAAAAGCCAGAAACACGCTTTCCGATTTCCTATGCTTTGAAATTGACTGTTAGCTAACAGGCTACCAAGTTACAGCTAGTCTATAATATGTGAAAAACACACATGCAATGTTTTTCCTGTCCAATTAAATAAAATAGATGGACCACAATGATAAAAACCTTAGTTCAGTTCATTTTAACTGGCATATCAACGGAAAACAATTGTTTTACCTCTTTTGTTTTATGAAGCTAGCTTCTGCTATTTAGCTAAGTTGCTATATTAGATTCAAATCCTGTGTATTTGTGTTTATATTCCCCAACTACTTTGACATTGAAGCAGTTCAAACAAAAAGCTGTATTTTATTGATGTATTATTTATTTATTGAATTTATTGTTGCCATAGCAATGAAATAATTTCAGCTTCTGGCTTTTTTAATAAGGAAAGCTAGAGCTAGCTAGCTAACTAGCTGTTTATGATAGCCCTAAATCAAATATCTAACACTAGAATTTTTTATTCTAATACTTTTAATTAAGAAAAACTTAATATCCCCATTTTTTTTTTTGCTTTATTGTCTTAAGAGTTTGACTTTTTAATTTTAGCTAGTTTACACTTTGCACACATTATTAATGTTATTTATATATTATTTTTACAGAAATAATTCCAGAAAGACAAGTTACAAAACACAATGTCCCAAAACGTTCTTTTTTTTTCCCTTCTTTTTTCTGCTTAACCTCCAGCAAATCAAAGAAATGAATAAGCAACTACAAGAATAAACATTAAAGGAAAAACTTCATAGGGTTATGATTTTTGTCTTCACTGCTGATATTTACATTGGTCACTTATTCACTTATTATAGCAAGAAACAGTCACTTATAACCCAGCAAGAGAAGCAGTTTTCCTCAGTTGAACATTAATTTTTCCAGATGAACAAGTCTTCTTTGGATATTGAAATATTTAAATTTTGCAACTTCTTTTTGCTCGAGTTTCTCTGTACCTTAAACTGTCCTGTTTTTTTTTGTTTGATAAACGAAGAATTCACTGTTCAGCAGGCTAATTTTGAAGAAGCAAGGCAATAATGATCCAGAATATATGGACAAATCAAGACAGAAACGATTCCCCAACCTTAAAAATTAACCTTTTTCAAATTAATCTCACAACTCAAAATTTAATGAAATCCTGTAGAGAACCTCTGTGATGAGTTGTAATGTAGATAATTCAGGATTTACAGATTATACAGAAATTACTGCGAGTTTGAGCTTTAATAAAGTCAAAAATTGGAATTAGACCAAAAACTGATCGATGCATTTCTATTAATCAAAGGTACATACTGCAAAAACACAAAGTCTTGCCAAGAAGATTTTGTCTAATTTCAAGTTTCATATCTTTTTACACTTAACATAAGACAAAACTATCGTTCAACTTCAGCAAGAAATAGGGGCTTGTTCTAAGTCAGTAGCCTGTAGTGGTTTAAATAAAACTACTAGTTTTACTTGCTGGATTATTTGCTGCTAGTTTTATTTAAACCCACTGATTTTTTTTTTTTTCCACTTGTAACAAAATATTTTTCATATTTTGAGGGAAAAATCAGTCAGTGGAACTAAAACTTTCTAAAAATCAATGTTTTAAGGAATAAATATGTTATTTGTAAATTGGTTTTGTCTCATTTTAAATGTACTAGGTTATTTGCACACTTAAAATACTGGGTTAGATGTGTTTTTGCAGTGCAAAGCACATTTTGTATCACATAGTAATGTTCTTTATATTGCAGTTCTGAAAGCGTTACATATTAAACTTTATTTTTCATGTTTTTCTAAGTGATGAATTTAATGTATTTGTTTAATAATTAGAGTTTTGGCGCTCCTGTTTCAGTGTTTGTGCCTCTGAGTGTGAGGACTGCTGGTAGTTTCTCTCTCTGTGTGTTTGGTTCTTGTTCTTTGTCTGTTTCTCAATGCAGTGCAGTAACAGAAACCTGCAAGCAGAGCAGGGATCTTTGTTTGATTGGCTTTAATGTTGCATTAGAGCGTGTGTTCATTAGCCAAGAGGCATTTCTGCAGGAAACTGGAGCTTCGGCTCACTATGTACTCATATTTTCATGGAACAAGTCTATTTGAACTCTCATTGACAGCATAAGTTTACATTTAGAGAATAAAGTCTTAATATTCCGACTTAATTCTACAAACATCATTTCATTTTGATGTTATTACAGCTCTTATTATTCTCATACGAGTTTATTCTCTTAATATTATGACTTTAATCTCATGATTTAGTTTTTTATTGACGAAATAATACAAGAATAAAGTCATAGTAATATGAGAAGTCGTAATATTTTAAGAATATAGTCTTTATGACAAAGTCACAGTATTATGACTTTAGTCTTATGCCGTTTTGACTTAATTATATTATTATGCCTTTCTTCTAGTATTATTTTTACTTTATTTAGTATTATGACTTTATTGATGCATTATTTTATTCTTGTAATATTCTGACTTTATTCTGAAAATATTCTACCTTTATTCTTGTAAGATTATTATTTTTTATTTTTGTCTTATAGTCCTATACGCCACCGTAAAAACGAGGAAAAAAAGAATTAAGCAATTAAATTAAAAATTTACAGAATGCGGCAAAAAAATTTTTTTATCCAATTAATCAATTAATCGTCCAAATATTCAATTGAATAATTGATTCCTAAAATAATCGTTGGTTGCAGATCTACAAATGGATTAAATTAATTCCTCAAACATCCATCCCAGCATCGTAGATGGAAAAACTTAATCCAAATATATATATATAATTTTGAATTTATTGGAGGAAATCCGCAGTAAAAGAAGCTGAAGTTGGTTTCCGATTCGGGAAATGGTTAAACGGCGATTCCACCTAATTTTTCACTATCTTCCGCATCTCTGATGGACTCTAGTCAAAAACTACAACACCCAGACTCCTTAAACCTGGACTGGGTTATTCTGCTCTAATAGCAGAATATTTAAAAACATGTTTGTGATTCCAAATCTCCAATTCCAAATCAGAAAAAGGTTTCACAAATTACATGCATGGTTTTTAAATATTCTGCCATTAGAGCAGAATAATCCAGTCCAGGTTTGAAGTGTCTGGGTGTTGTAGTCTTTAAATCAGAGTTGATTAAACATACGGAAGGTAGTGAAAAATTAGGTGGAATCGCCCTTTAGCCATTTTCCAAATCGGAAACCAACTTCAGCTTCGTCTCACATCGTTAAGTCTCATTTTGAACCTCTGTGAGAAATACCGGAGCCTCTTCAGTATAACCCGACTCTCAGTGGGCGTCTGTCAGCTGCCGGCGCCTTGTTTGTTCAGTGGCTTTGAGAGTTTGGCCCCACGGCCCCCACGGACAGATAATGACCCAGTGGGTCACTGTGAACGCCCCGCCGGCCGAGAAGCGTCTCAGGGAGGATGATTCTCCGGAGCTGGTTGTTATCTTAGTGCGGGGCTGATGGGGCTTGTGGAATACTTGGGGAGAAGGGTGAGAGGAATATCCCGGTTTTTCTGCCGCTTTCCAAAGGCGGCGCGGCGCTCAGTGGGTCTGGAAGTTGGTCCTCTTTGGAGAAAGTCTGGTGAGTTTCAATGGAGGAAAATCCTAAATACTTTTTATTACCGTCTTGGTCATAACTGGTGAGCTCTGGGTCCAAACTAAAGATATTTGGTTCAACTTTTTACTTTTGGTAAAGAACTAGCTTGGCTAGCCGTCTGGATTAGCGGCTAGCCAAGCCGCTAATCTTGGCTAGCCGTAGCAGCACAAACTCTGCTACGTTTGTGCTGCTTTTGTTTTGAAGATATTAATAAAAGTTTAGAGGTCAAAGATCAGCCAATTCCCCCACCAACCAAACAAACTAAATTGGGGTCAATGTTTGTGCTGCAAGATATGATAGTTACATTATATTTAACGATCCCAGCTGTTTTCCTACCGGAAATTCAACTGGGCCAATCAGAGAGCAGAAGGAGAAATCATGAACGATGACGTCGATTTTCAGCCTGTAGTTTTAGCAACAGCAGTGGAGGAAGTAAATGAAACTGTTTTGTTTCCAAATTAGTCTTTGTTTCTTTCTTTTATTGTTTGTTTCTTTCTTCCCTTCTATTTTCCTTTCTTTGTTTATTTTTTTTTTTTCTGATTTCCAAATGCAAAAATGTGTAGCAAATTAGCAGTGAAGTTAAATTCATGAAGAAGATTGAGTGTTTTTATAATTTTTAGATTATTAAAATGAATAATCTGCTTGTTTGGAGGTGTTTAGGATTGTTTCTAATGTTATAGCTTTGCACTTTTTATTCTGAGCAGCTCAAAGTCTGATTGCGAACCAGAAACATTGCAGCTCGTGTTCAGGCACGTAGGAAGCAGAGAAGAACATCGGAAAAAGACTCGGCTTGACAAAGCAGATGGCTGCAGCATTTATTCACCTGTTCAAAGGCTCTCCGTCGTCTTCGTGCTTCAAACAAAAACATGTTTGAATTTCATGTAGCTGCTGTGTGAATACAGCAAGATTTTCACAAAAAGGATCTGAATATGTTGCCTTTCCAGCTTCCTGTTCTTCTTATTTCAGTTTGATGAACTAAAGGCGGATAAAGGATGGTAGAAGTTTATTAACCTGCTGTAAAAATGGTAGAAATTAATGATCGTGAAATTGAGAAATCATCAAATAATTTGCTTTTAATACTTCAAAACAATTTGAACAACAAGGCTGAAAAGATATACATCAAATTAAACTAAATTACTCCTTCATAAATCATTAATATATATATATATATATATATATATATATATATATATATATATATATATATATAAAAGAGAAAACAAGCGATTTATCTTATTCAAAA